>SOPF01034996.1:0-22784 GCA_012979155.1 Hypericum perforatum
CATGTTGAGATTGTTGGCACAATTTATAAGTATAAAAAACTAACATATTCGTTACGTTAAAATTTTGTTTCAGATATTATAATTCTAAAATAACATGAAAGTGGATTTGTAAAAAAGTTTGGTAACGCAATTAATTTTATCAAAATTGCAAATATTTACGCCAAGAACAAAAGCTAGAGTAGCTAATTTCAAAATGCACAGTTGTAGAATTTTCTAAATATGTTCTTCCTTTTACATTGCAAATTGCAATTATAACATTGTATAATTGTTGAAGAAGTGAGACCATGAATGTATGGGATGTTTCGAAAACCAATGGAAGAATTCAACCAATAGTCTCTCGATTCTTCAAATTTCAAGTTATTAATGATATTAAAATGGATTGCTTGTGACCCGTGAAGTTTGCATGACACACTTGAAAATACGATAGACTTGAGAATTCCTTATTGAAAGTGGAAAATTGTCAAGCCCATTTTATAAATGTCAAAAACTTAACAAAATATAGTTTAAATTTTTTGAGTTAGATATTTAAATTCTAATATTGATCATGAATATTTAACATTGTATTAGAGTAACTTTAAAATATGATCTATTTTGCTCACATTAATCTCCTTTAAAAATACGAGAGACAATATTAAATTTTTATTTCAACGGGATAAGTTTCGTATGAATGATTGCGACGTAGAACACACATTCAAGTAGAAAATTATTTGACTTAAGTTGTTAGTATGGTAAATCCAACAATTCTTTAAGGTTTGGGTTGAAGATAAGATTATAACTTTGTTATCATACAAAATATACTATTGGCAAATAAATAATTCGACACCTTAATATGGAAACTTGACCAAATTTAATAACATCAAATGGAAACAAATTAAATTTCAGCCAAAATCTTTGGAAACATTCTTTATATTTTCAAAAACAATTCTGAATCCTTGGTTATATAAATGAACCACTTCAACACTATTGTATATTGTATAACAAGATATTTTAGTTATTATTTTTCCTCCATTCAGTACACAATGGAAAAACGCCCTGATGTCCTGAAACTCTTAAGTTTTTCCATTATACTCATGACCTTTATTGCTACCACCGAAGCCTCTTTTTTATTCCCTAGCCAGCATATTAATATCATTAACTTACTACCGAACGAAAATCTCACCGTTTATTGCAAGTCTAGTGACGATGATCTTGGCGCACGGATTCTTGCTCCGATGGATGAAAAGAATCCATACCAATGGTCATTCAAAGTCAATTTTTTGGGTACTACATTGTTCTTTTGTAGCTTCCAGTGGCCGGGAGGCCCACTCCAACACTTCGATATCTACAGTGTTGAGTGAAAAAAGAAAATAGATTTTTGCCATCAGACTTGCTATTGGGCAGTGAAAACGCACGATAATATATGTTTCCAAGGGGGAGGCTCGAACTTGTATGATACATGCTATCCATGGAATAAGTAGGGTTAGCTTAGTGAAAAATTCGGATGGCATAGATGCCTTACGATATATATTAATAAATGGTTGCTTTGGCCATGATATCAAATTAAGATTTCTTTTCGTGTAATGATATCAGAGTTTGGAAATACAATACATCAGTTTATGAATAAACCGTATTTTGCGAAATTAACAAGTGATCAGTTATTTAATTTTCTACCATATTATCTGAAATTGATTGAATCACAACTCTGCTTCTGAACTGGATTTGTGACATAAATAGACTATCTAAGCGTGTATAATGACATCATCAAACATATGCTGTCAATGAACTCGCAACACCTCCTCACAGAAAAAAAAACCTCAGTTGAGAGTAAATGGTACTTGAATATCATTGCGTTAATTAATATAAGCTCAAGTCAAATAGAATAATTAAAAAGTCATAAAAATTCTTTGAGTGAATTTTGTCGGATGTACTGTTGTAATTTGCTTGATGGTACTTCATCTGGTGTGTGGTCGATTGCTACCTGTGCTTGCAATTTTCTTGGTGAATAAATAACATCTACTTTTTAAAGTTGGGTATCCCCAATGCACATAATCATATTAGAACTTAAACGTATTTAAGTGAATCTTTTTATTACATATAAAACATATCAAAATTTATTAAGCTTAATTGATTAACTAATTTTTTGTCCAAGTGAGTTCAACGATACACATATCATGGTTCAAGGCCAATAATTATTACGAAAGGTGCAATCAGCTTAATTTATACGATTCCAATGAAAGCAATCGCAATACTGAAAAGCAGAGTTATATTGATTATCATATTTAATTAAAGGATATAACCATATCCCAAACAGTCTCATCTTTTCCGCGGAAAGCCGCTAAATCCAACTCTTGGCTCTATCCTAGATAAATACGGCAACAAACTATTTATTTTATGTTCTTCCCCATTTTTCCTCTTTTTCGGTTTATTTTTTTCAAAATTATCTAATACTCAAATAACCAGCCAATCGGTCCGTATAGAAAAAAATGGGGATCAGTGTACATTGCGCAATACGATCTTTTTCATTAATGAAAAATCATGGTACCTTTCTGCTGAAAAATAAAGAGAAGTACTGTAGTCATTTACCAGAGCTGGTCGTTATTTTTATCGGTGAATTATAAAAAATTGCAAACTCCCCGTAAAAGAATATAGGAAAATTCGATCTACCAAATAAAAGTAATTTTCTAACTCTTTATTCAATTTTTCCTTAAGAAAAGTGCATTGAACATGCAACACGTATCATAGAGTGAGGTTTATATACTCACAGAATTAACAATAAGTTAAAGCTTTGTTCCCTACGGAAAGCACTTCGAATACTCGATCATACCATCAGGCTTATAACAAAAATTCTTTCGTAACCACAGCCCAATCGCAAAACTTGCAGGAGTCAATGTCCCACGCCGACGTGAGCGGTACACAACGAAGTAATTGAGCGGCCCACCCTACCGGTGTAAGCTACAATAGAACAACGTGTTACCCCCAAAACTATCTTTATGTCGAATGTGTAAGGTTTATCATAATCCCTCGGAACAATGTGTTATCTTTCTTCGACTTGCAATGAACCGTGACATTTTTGTTTGGTAATAAGTTGACGATCCTATTATGGGTGTGCAACATGAAAAATATATCATTTTTTGAGGCTTCGGTAGCAAGAATTGTCTCGAGGATAGTAAAAATACTAAGACCGTGAGAATGCTAGAGAAATTTTCCACTGTGGACTAAATGGAGGAGAAATAAAACTAAAGTGCCTTGTTATACAACATCGAAGATTTGTGGAATGTTTAATTTATATGGTTCAAGGAATCAGAAAAATATTAGATAATAAAAAGAAAGTTTGTATTTTGTGTGTTATATTAACATGTTGCCAACAATAAGATGCTATTTTGTATCATGTTTTTGTGCATTTTTGAAAAAAAAACAAAATCGTACATGTCAATATTGACATACAAACTACGTCAATATTGATATAACCGGAATGCGAATATTGAAGAAAAAAATATATTAACACAATTTATCTTTATTTATTTTATACAATTTAAAATAATTCCCCTCTTTATCTAGTCTACTCCTTGAAGTTACTAAGTGGTAGGGTTGGTCTTATGGTGTTTTTTATTTATTTTGATAGTCGTGCATCTAGTTATTTTGGCACAATTAGTGTAAGTTATTTTGGTAATTTTTTAGAGAAGTAATACAATTATAAATATTAAAAAAGTAATGCCAATGTAGACTCATTTATTACTCCCGCTAGAATGTAACAGACACTGAGATAACTGAATTAATAAATTTAAATTTGAGCCAAATAAAATTATTGAAAAGTCTCAAAATTTTCTTAAATAATATTTAATATCATTGAATTATAATAAAAATGACCATTTGATATAAAAAAATTGCCCATGTTGAGATTGTTGGCACATTTTATAAGTGTAAAAAATTTACATACTCGTTAAGTTAAAATTTTGTGTTAAATATTCTAATTTTAAAATAACATGAAAGTAAATTTGTAAAAACAATTTGGTAACTCAATTAATTTTATAAAAAGTGCAAATATTACGCCAAGAACAAAAGCTAGAGTAGCTAATTGCAAACTCCACAGTTGTATAATTTTCTAAATATATTCCTCTTACATTGCAAATTGCAATTATAACATTGTAGAATTGTTGAAGAAATGAGACCATGAATGTATGGGACGTTTGGAAAACCAATAGAAGGATGCAACCAGTGACCTGTCGATTCTTTAAATTTCAAGCTAATTAATAATATTAAAATAGATTGATCTTGTTACTCGTAGACTGAGAATTCTATATTGAAAGAGGAAAATTGTCAAGCCCATTTTAACAAAATATAATTTTAAAATTTTGAGTTGAATATTCAAATTCTAACATATATTAAAGTTGTTGATCATGAATATTTTTACATTGTATTAGGTAGGGACTGTGATGTAGAACACACATCCAAAGTAGAAAATTATTGGAAAAAGTTCACTTTTATACCCTATGATTTCACGAATTGACACTTAGCGATCTGTGTTTCCAAAAACATCCAAAATAACCCAGAGTTTTCAAACATACTTCACGGGCAGCAGCTTCCTTGCCTGGATTCAAAACGACGTTGTTTTACGATCGATGTGGCATCCAGCTCTGTGAACTTAACATGACAAATAAGCAGACGCGTCTTAATTTTTGTTTTAAAAAATAGTACATAATTAGGCCAGACAGCTGGAGGTTGCCCCTAAGGGGCGTGTATGGCGGCGTACGGGGCATGCGATTTCTGACAGTCTGAGTCATACGACCTATTATCTCCAGTCTACCACAGGCACCCCTGCCCCTCTCCTGATGGGGAACCTATTTATGGTTTTAGATGAGGATGAGGAGTAGGAGTGGTCTGAGGAGCGTGAGCTGGCAGAGGACTTGATCAAGCCCGAGATAAAGACTCCTACGATGCATGTGCCTGAAGCCCCGATGCAGGATCCTTCGGTTGTGGATGGTAGATATACTAGAGGTTTAGCGGGCACGGAGATAGCTACAGTCTAGGACTCAGAGCTGGTTTTTGATGCATAGAGGGACCAGGCAGAGTAGAGTCTAACAGAGAGACAGATGATTTCTAAGATTCAGGGGGCACGGGATAGCTCCTAGGTACATTCAGATGCCTCAGCTCAGTTAGCTCCAGATTTTGTGCAGGTTGGAACTGAGAGGGTTGGTCTCAGGGAGGGTGCTTCACCCATCCTATGTATGAATAACATGGCTTCTATGGATCTTCTAGATGATACGGAGGAGCAGGTTATCCAACTGATGTCCATGATTAGCTCCCGCACTTGGGCATACTCTACGGCTTTGAGTGTAGGTCACAATCAGATACCACCTCTACGCACCAGGAGCCATCATATGCTCTTGTGACCACCCACTACTAATTTGCCCCCATGAGGCCCATGAATATTTTGTATTGGAATATTTGGGGTATTGGGTCTGGACACACCCGTACCCAATTTCGGGAAAATTGCTTGTACCATAGGCCATCTTGGGTTGCTCTAGCAGAGCCTATGATATCATTTGATGCTCTTCCTGATAGGTTTTGGATATCTTTGGGGTATCGACTAGTAGAGACTACGGACAAAGGGGCGAGGTCCCCCAATTTATGGGTTCTCACTAGTCAGCCGGCTTTAGTACAACTAGAGGTCATTTTATGCACTTCTTATGTTGTTGTTTGCCGCACTCTTTAGATGCAGCACAATATTCTGTTAGGATTCGTTTATGCTCATGTGCAATATTATTAGCGTCGAGTACTCTGGGATGATTTGATGACTCTACCACAAGGACCATTTATGTTGATTGGGGACTTCAATGCGGTCTTGAGGGCATACAAGAGGATGAGCCACTCCTTACCAGTTGTGCAGGCATGTATTGATTTTCAGGCATATATCAGTTATACCGAGTTGATAGACATCCCATTGACTGGAGGGCAATATACGTACTCTAATGGGAGGGTGACAGGGTATATAAAGTCGAGACTGGATCATGCTCTGGTTTTCCCAGAGTTTATGGATATCTGGTATTTGGTGTAGTGTCATGCGCTGCTCTAAAATATCTCTAACAACAGGCCTATATTGTTAGGCTGCCAGGAGAGCTAGGTCCTATGAGGGCCAATGCCTTTTTGTTTTTAGGCGATGTGGATCACTCATGCTGAATTTTTATTGCTTGTTTGACAGATTTGGCCACCTCAAATTATGGCCGAGACTGCTATGCTCTCTTTGACAAGCAAGCTCTGCTACCTGAAGTGGGCACTGGTGGCTTGGAACAAGGAGGTATTCAAGGATGTCAGACAGAACCTCGTAGTAGTAGAGACCCGTATTGAGGAGATGCAGAGACAGATTGAGACTGAGGGGCTGTGAGATAATTTGGTTGTGGAGGATATAGAGGCACTCATAGATTTTAATATTGCGTTGGTAGTATAGTACTTTCCAGAGACATCAGGCTTGGATTTCCTAGCTTCGAAATGGAGATAGGAATTCCACCTTTTTTCATCATAGTGTGCAGGTTCACAGGTCTTAGCTGGGCATCGCCTCCATGATGATTGACAAATAGATTTCGAAGGACCCAGAGTGTATCCAAGACCATATCATATCCTACTACCAACAGATGTTCACTGATCCAGATACCCCATTGGATCTGATTATTGTAGGCCTACTGGAGACACTGTTGGCCAGTCATATTTGAGATGATCAGAATATGGAGCTAGTATAAGTTCCGAATGTGGAAGAGGTACATCACATGTTTTTTGGCATGAGCCTAGTGAGTGCCCCCAGTCGTGACAATTTTGGAGGACACTTTTTTTAACCCCCTTGGGATATTATAGGCTCGGATATGGTTTTGGTTGTGTAGGAGTTCTTTTGCTCCCATTGTCTTTTGGCTAGACTTAATGCCAACTTTGTGGTACTGATTCCAAAGATCTTAGGGGCCTAGTGTGTTGAGGACTATAAGCCCATAGTACTTGGGAACTTCATCTACAAGTTGGTAAAAAAAATCTTAGCTTCCAGATTTGGTACGATTCTTGACACCCTGTTATCTTTGCATTAGTTTAGTTTTGTGTCAGGACACCGGATACATGATTGCATGGCATTGGCTTTGGAGGGTATCAACTACTTGGGTAAATGCCGAAATGGTGGCAATATGGCCATTAAGGTGGATATCCGGAAGGCTTTTGATACCCTGTGCTAGGATATTTTAGCAGTAGTACTACGGGCCTGGGGCTTTATGGATACATTCGGTGATATGGTTCTCAACATTTTTCTATCCGCACAGCTTTCAGTCTTGGTTGATGGGTTTTCGATGAGATATTTTAGATGCTCTTAGAGGGTATGGTAGGGCAACCCATTATCCCCTCTACTATTTGTTACTACCGAGGAGATATTTAATAGGATGTTATAGCAGGTAATGACTAGGGGTGAGTTTGCCAGATTTCAAGCAAGTTGGCAAAACACTTTCCCATCCTACTTACTCTACATAAACGATGTGATCATATTTAGACCGGCCACACCAGCTAACTACTAGAGTTTTTTGGGGACTTTGCAGGGTTATGCTACTGCGTCGAGATAGAGGTACAACATGGCTAAGTCCCGAATATATTCAACGAGAGTCTATCTACCGGTCAACGCGAGCATCTAGTTGACATCTTGGGATTATCGGCAGATTATTTACCATTCACATACCTTAGGATTCCTCTCTTTTATGGGCCTCCACACTGTGTTTACTTACAGGCCATAGCAGACACTATCATCAACAAGTTTTCATAGTAGAGGGGCTTAGTATTATCCATGGCGGACTGAGTTTGCCTAGTCCTGTTAGTTATTTTGGGCTCCCTGACGTACTCGATGATAATCTACTAGTGGCTATCTCCCTACTAGAGCAGATCGACATGTGCATACGATGTTTTGTATGGACCAAAGATACTCAGCGACGGGCCTCTTGCACAGTCCTTTGGGAGTAGAGTTGCACCCCGAGGAAAGAGGGCAGACTGGGCCTGCCATCTATCTGCTAGGTGCTTCTTGCTTTTTTGAGCAGACTCACTTGTTCTATCTTACATAGCTCAGCCCGTTTCTTGAATTGCATACGGGATCATCTGATTGATAGGATAGACATGACTACAAAGAGGTACGTATGATCTTTACTGCTATAGGAGGTATGGAGCTACTTGCCTGACATTGTCTGCTCTTCCCAGGTGCTGGTTGGGAAGGACTCCCTGGCCAATTTCTGGCTTGACAATTGGCTGAGGTATGTGATTGTGGAGTACGTGGGACTCTCGAAGTATCTGTATTCACTCTGCACCTTCCCGATAGTGTCTTACTAGAGAGATGGTCGATGGCGGATTCATCAACATTTTTATGAGGCCTTCCTAGATATGGTTCAGGATATCTGTCGTTACAGCCTGGGTCCTCCGGGTAGTGACAGGATGATTTAGGACCATGCTCAAGGTGGAGTACTCACTTCTAGAGCTGCCTACGATTACCTCTAACCAGCTCACCTTTATGTTCTTTTGGGCTCCTGGATTTGGGATGCAGCCATTCCCCCTATAGGTCAGTTTTCTTATGGCATGCCATTTTTGGGGCTCTCCCCACTTTTAATACTATGTACTACCGTGGTTTTATTAGTCCTAGTGTCTATTCTCCATGTTTGGCAGGTACAGAGTCTATAGATCATATACTAGTATGCTGCCTGATTGTCACTGCTTTCTGGAGATATATTTTTGGGTTGTTTGGGGTTCAGTGGAGGCTATTCTTGAGCCTCAACAAGCTTATCGTGGAGGTGACACGATAATAGTTCAGCCCACAGGTCAGGCTTCTATGGAGAGTGGCTATTATGAGTGCTGGCTAGTTGTTGTTGACAGAGTGCAATAAGCACATCTTTCACGACCAGGGTCAGAGTCTTGATGCACTGATTATGCTATTTTGTTAGATGGTGAGCGAGATGATGACTTTTGAAATAGGGGGATGCTTCTCCTCACAATGAGAGTAGGATCTTCTCCGAGCACTTCGTATTGTACCGAGGCTGGGCCAGGCACTCTGCATCATTGAGCTTATTTGGCATTGTCCACTTTGGGCTGGCTCAAGTGCAATATAGGCAACAGCTCTTTTGGAGTCTCGGGTTAGAGATGGATAGTGGGTGTTTTTCGCACTTGTTGGGGCTTTGTCAAAGGTTGCTTCAATCACCCTATTTCGAGTTGCTTTGCTTTCAAGGCAGAGCTCCTAGCAGCGATTATTGCTATAGAGATTGCTTACAAGTTAGGATGGCACAATCTATGGCTCAAGACAGATTCTATGTATGTTCTGCTATACTTCTAGTCCCCTCAAGCTGAGGTTCCATGGCACTGGTGGTCCCGCTGGCTACGCATGCTCACTCACAGGTCCCAGATGCAGCTCCAAGTCTCCCACTTCTTCAGAGAGGGGAACTAGGCAACAGATGTGCTGATCCACCTCATGGCAGATGGCTGATGGCTAAGTTTCTCAGCCTCGCTGCACAGCCTTATTGGATGAGACATGTCGGGACAACCTACTACAGGTTCATCTATTGACAATATTTACTCTGGCTGATTTTGTCTATCTTGGTGCCCGCCCTGACTGTCAGGCTTGTTGGTTAGCATGGGTGGTGGCTAGCTTATTTTGTCTTACCAAACTACCAGGATTGTGGCTAGTTGGTGGTGGTCCTTTGTCCCTCCTGACTGCCAGGATTATTGGTTAGTAGGAGTGCTGTGGGCTTGTGGACTTTTTTGTATCCGTTTTTTCTTTTTATTTGATGGGAGTTCTTTGGAAAAAAAGCTGTAGATATGGTAAATTCAGTAATTCTTTAAGGTTTTGGTTGAAGATAAGATTGTAAAAGTTTTATCATACAAAATATACTATTGGCAACTAAATAATTCGACACCTTAATATGGAAACTTGAACAAATTTAAAAACATCAAATGGCAACAAATTAAATTTCAATCAAAATCTTTGGAAGCATTCCATATATTTTCAAAAAAAATTCTGATGCCTTGGCTATATAAATGAACCACTCCAACACTATTGTATATTGTATAACAATATATTTTAGTTATTATTTTTCCTCCATTGAGTACACAATGGAAAAACTCCCTGATATCCTGAAACTCTTAAATTTTTCCATTATACTAATGGCCTATACTGCTACCACCGAAGCCTTTTTTTTATTCCCGCGCCAGTATATTAATATCATTAACTTACTACCGAATGAAAATCTCACCGTTCATTGCAAGTCTAGGAACGATGATATTGGCGCACAGGTTCTTGCTCCGATGGATGATAAGAATCCATACCAATGGTCATTCAAAGACAATATTTGGGGTACTACATTGTTCTTTTGTAGCTTTCAGTGGCCGGGAGGGCCACTCCAATACTTCGATATCTACAGTGCTAAGCGAGCAAAGGATATAGATGATTGCGAACACACTTGCTACTGGGCAGTGAAAACGCATGATAATATATGTTTCAAGCCCGGGGGCTTTAGCTCGTATCTTACATGCTATCCATGGAATAAGTAGGGTTAGCTTAGGGAAAATTTCTGTTGGCATATATGCCTTACGGTAGATATTAATAAATTGTTGCTTTGGCCATGATAACAAATTCAGATTTCTTTTCGTGGAATGATATCAGAGTTTGGAAATACAATACATCAGTTTATGAATAAACCGTATCTTGCGACATTAACAAGTGTTCAGTTATTAAATTTTCTACCATATTATCTGAAACTGATTGAATCACTACCCTGCTTCTGAACTGGATTTGTGACATAAATAGATTATGTAAGTGAATATAATAACCTGTTGGTTTTGAGCATGTAATTAATGAATAATTACGAATTTAATCTAGCTTATATAAACACAAATTAAGCCTACTAAATTCCGCATACTTATTGTAGCATGTGCTCACATAGTCTTGCAACGTTGTTGGTGAGTTGTCGGGTTGAGGTCTGATCAAGTTTGAAACGAATTGGAACCCAGATTCTACAATTGGACCTAAGCGTTAATCTACCAAAACTAACAGTGACTATGGAAAAGTTCAGATTGGTCCCTGAGATTTCTCTATTTATAGGGAAAAATCCCTCTTGCTTGCATGGCAAGTAGGTGCCACTTAGCGCGACGTGGCGCGACGAGGCTGGCTCTTGCATGGCAAGCCACCATGTGGACTTGCTAATGTTAGTGTTGATGTAAGCACTTACATCAGCAAGTCCATTAAGGATTGAGCCATGGGCTTGGGCCCAACAATCTCCCACTCATTCATTATTGATCACAATCAACAATGGATGCAATGTGGGCCAATAGTCTATCAATATTACACTCATTCATTATTAACCACAATCAATAATGTATAGATAACGATTTATAGGATTTTGTGCGACCAGCACATGTCGAGTCCGTTGAGCTAAAATTCAGAAATACTAACACACGAGCTAACTGAATAGTAGCATCTCGACATCTCACATAGAATAAAGTATGCTTTTGCCCCAGGACTCATATCACATTCCATTGTTCGCACAATAATTTCAAACAATTTTATTTGTGTTCACTATTGTACTTTTCAATACAACTGGTATACCTGAACAACGAATCTCAAAATATGATGGATAAAGTTCTTTCTCCCTTAACTATATTCATTATATAATGATATAGTCTGCTTTTTTAGTCAGCCCTGCCAGGTCGAATCGCTATGTCATAACCTTTTCATGGACTTTCCAAGCTAGCAGTACTATATCATACTCCAGAATATGTTTAAGATCTTAAGGACAAATATCAGGAACCACAATTCTCGACATGCAGTCTCATACCAGGGATTATGGAATCAATGAATATTTTCATCCCATCTGATGGTCGAACAGCACAGGTGATACTCATTCACGCATTATGGTGTAAATTCTATCTAATAGGAACACATGTCAATCAACACCATACTAAAGTCATAGCCACAGCTTAACTTTAGGCTTTAAGATAGAAGGTATGATAAGTTCCACTTAATCCTTATTAAGAATATCCAATGCAGTAACTCATTACTACATCCTATAACAAATCTTGCTCTCTTAGCAAGACGATATTGTCGCTGTAGGATATTGCACATCTAAAATATCCAACAGCTATCTCATCTCAATCGAGAATCAACATATTTGACTCTTACTGAGGTAAACACCCGTGTGAGTGGGCTACTTTTCTGTCTGACATATTACGCAAGGTGTTTATATTGCCAAAAAACAAAAATTCTTATTTATAAATAAAACTATCGTAAACCTAATAACTTTATACATTTCTCAAACACTTTCGAGATACTGCTTTGGTCATAGGGTCTACAACCATATCTAGCATAGATATATGTTTCATACACAACCTTATAGAGTTTTCTAAATTTTTAATAAAATTTAATAACTCTATGCTTAGCCCTGCAATGGAAACACAGATCCTTCGCATAAGCTACAATGACTTGGTTATCACAGAATACTCATAACGAGCATTCTGTAGTAGCATTCAAATACTTTAAAATTCCTTTGACAGTTTTTTAGTGAGCATTGTCTAAATTCTATTAATATCTACTTACAATACTAATAGCACAATAAATATCAGGTTGCGTACACAACATTGCGTATACCAGGCAACTAACTGCATTGGCATATGGAATCATTTCCATATTCTCTATTTGTTTAGTCATAAATGGACACAAAACCTTGCACAAATTATGATCTTTCACTAATAAGACATACTTTGGATTACTATGATCACAATTAAAATGTTCTACTACTTTACGAACATATGTCTCTTGTGAAGGAGACATTGTCCTCTTCAAACGATTCCTCGAAATTATAACTTCGAGTATGTAATCAGCTTCACCCATGTCTATCACATCAAAGTTGAAAGAAAACCAACCTTTGATTTTGACAAGTAGTCCTATGTCATTTATATCCAAGAGTATGTCATCAACATACAAAGTGATGATGACAAAATTCTTACCTGATCGCTTAACATATACACAGTGATCTTCGTGAATCACAATAATCATTTTCCATGATAGTATTATGAAAATGATATAGACGATTGCTTAAGGCCATAAATTGATCTAATCAATTTACAAACCTTCTGTTTGCAGCCTTTTTGGATGTAGCCCTCAGGCTGAATCATATAGATTACTTCATCCACTTCTCCATGGAGAAAAGTAGTTTATACATCCATATGATGTAATCCTAGATTCATGTTAGCAACCATAGCTAAAATAACCCTAATGGACGTGAATCTAATAACAACAGCAAAAGTTTTCTCATACTCTATTCCTGCCTGTTGCTTGAATTCCTATGCAATAAAACAAGCTTTGTATCTTTTGACACTACTGTCTGAATTGTTCTTGATCTTAAGAATCCAGTTATTCTCAATAATCATACATCCTTTAAGTAGTTCAACTAGATTTTAACCTCATTATTGGTCATGGAAGACATTTTTTCCTCTATCACAATAATCTACTCAAACTTTCATGGAGATGACAGAGCACCAGACATATTTTTGGGCTCATCTTAATCCTGAATAATGGTTAGAAGAACTTTACTTGGATCACCAATCTTTTTCAATGATATCAAGTATGCATTAGCCTTACCTTTGATATCAAATTGTTGGCATGGTATGCAAGTTTTACTAGACCTACGAAGTTCCTAATTTTGATAAAAATCTCTCATATATTCATCATATCTAGGAACCATAATACTATTAGGCAGAAGTTCCATACTCCCACTGGAATAGGAAACTGTAGGCCTTTCAGGACTAAGATGACATTCTTCTAGACCATATTAAGATGGAAAGTCACAACTTTCTGTCTCAATTCTCCCACTCGGAAGAAGGGTCCAAAAGGCTCTGGCTCAACTATTTCATAGAGATCAAGGTTTTCACTAATCTTTCTTAGTATAAAATTCATTCCCCAAAAATATGACATTATATGATTCAATTCTGTTACTTGTCCATTGTCCAATTCACCTATGAATATGTATTCTTTAGATATTTCAAAATAACTTATAAGGATAATTTTTCTACTTGTCGGTCCTAATTTACCAAAAGTACTTGAGGTAGAATGGACGTAGGATGTATACCCCCATGGCTTAAAATAGGACAAATTGGGCTACCGATCTGTCCATATTTCATAATGGATGGTAGTAACAGACTCAGAAGGTACATGGTTAAGAATATATGTGTCAGTTAGGAGCACATCTCCATATTGGCAAATTTGCCTCTGCCGTCATAGATCTTACCATGTCAAGAAGGATTCTGTTCCTTCTTTCAGCAATCCCAATCTAATGGGATGTTCAAGGAATGAACAGCTAATGTTCAATTCCTTTCATAACATAAAGTGCCCTACAATTCATTAGAAAGATAATCACGGCTGTGATCAGTTCGCAAAGCCTTTATCTTTCTATCCTTCTGATTCTCAATAAAATTCATGTAGGTCATGAAGCAACTTAATGCCTCTGACTTGTGAGAAATCAGGTATATCAGACTATATCACAAATAGTCATCAATAAAGGTGATGAAATAACATACACTATGTGCTGCCCTCACATTCATTTGACCATATATGTCAGAGTAGACTAATTGTAATGGAAATTTGGCTCTAGCCCTAGTACCAAAAGGTTTTCTTGTATGCTTTCCTTCTAGACAAAAAATGCTTCTAGGTAAGATAAACTTTACTACTTTACTTAGCAGTCTGGCCTTAGCTAGATAGTTTAAGCGATCTTGGCCCAGATGGCCTAGTCTAGAATGCCATAGCTTAATATCATCTTTTGATGAATTTAAGCTAGTAACTAAGGAGTAATATTCACTAGGATCAATATCCATCATGAAAAAAAATATTCGATTTATATCCAAGGCTATAATAGGCATCATCCAAATATAACCTAACAACGTCGTTCTCATACGACAACAAAAAAACTTAAAGACAACAAAGTAAATACAGAAATCAAGTTCAAATAAATATCCGAAGAAATAACATATCATGCAAAAGTAGAGTACGTCCAACACAAAGGTGTAATAAACAAGTGCTCAAATCCTTCATATCTATAGACAAGTTGTTACCAACAAAAATGGTCTTTGTTCTAGTCAAAAACTGCCAATATTTTGCAAATGAACCAAGATCTCCAGCTATATGGTCTATTACTTATGAATCTATCACTTACATAGAATGCGATTTAGCAAGAAGGGTCTAAGAAGATACATTAATCTCATTCACATTAGAGATTAAATATACATACTTAGGTATCTTGCAATCTCTTGCAAAATATCCCTTCTTATGAGAGTTATAATATTTCACTTTAGAAATATTAAACTGCCTCTTTGTATAGACTTAAAGCTATCTACTTTGGGCTCTAAGTTATCACCCTTTTGGATTTTGGGAACCCTTACTCTTTCATTTTCCCTTTTTCTTTCTTTTTCTTGAAGTTATTAGAACTAATCAAATTTGCTTCAGAATAAGATTTCGTAGGAAGAAGACAATCTTCTTCCAACTCAAGGTGCCTAGCAACATCCACATTACTAGGTGATTGGAAATGAGTAAGGTCCATATTCATCTATTCCTAACTTGGAGGCAAGGAACGGATGACAGTTTGAATCTGTTGTTTACTGCTAAGTATGTTACCAGCCTCAGCCAGGTTACTAATCATGTTGGACATTATCCTCAAATATTTCCACATAGGAACATCAGGATGCTTTTTAAAGGTACTGAATCTTATGGTCAAAGTATGAAGCTTCGATACAAAAAGCTTCCCTAATATCAATTTGAGGACATTCCAAAGTTCTTTCGCATTCTCATAAATACGAAATTACCTTGTAATTTCATCCATCATAAAATTCAGCAATATCAAATGTGTAACAGAGTTCTTTCTATTCTAAAATAGCATAGGCATGATAATCACGCTTATGTTATGCAGTGTTTTGCCTACATCAGGCTCTAACAAAATCATATGTACTAGCTTGAGAACCTCTTGTTCTTTGAACATGTACTAGATTTTCATGCTGTAGAATAAACTGACATCTCTATAGGGAATTTAAGATACGAGAGCACATCAAAAGTTTGATTTAGGCAATATGAATCAGTTTACTATAATCTCATAACTTTAATGACACATAGTCTTTGATTAGTCTCGAAATCGAAGTAGGTTGCTAGAGTGTTTTCCATTACCATTCAAGATTCAATCTCCAACTAAGCTCATAAAAAGTTCACATATAGTAAACTCAAGTGGTACATGAATAAACACAATTTATTCATTCATGTAGTGCAATTGTACATAAACATGCATACAAAAATACAAGTATACAATAAGTACAAAACTTATTATATAAGTAACAAGTACAAAATTTGTTACAAACTTTTACACATATCTGAGGTTGTACAAACAAAAGTACAAACAAACTCAGAAATAGGTACAGAACCTATTGTGCAAAAGTGTTTCCCTAAAACAGAGTATGAACAAGGGAAATACACTAGACAGTACAAACCTAATCACACATCAAACCCTAAAAGGGTGTCCTGGAGTTCAAGTCTCAGAATCTAGATCTATTTCTGGATCAGTTTCATTAAACTTTAACAGGATGACATATTAATATACAATGGTTGGCCTCCCAAGATTCACCACAGTGAATGGACTTGAGTCCAAAATCTATTTGAACAAGACCAAAAGAAACACATAAGTGTATTCCTTAGCCAAGTAACGGGTTATCTCAAAACTGTTTCTCAATTTCAACATAGTAGGGGGACACATCTCCCTTAAGAGGCCTTTGTGCCTTAAATGCTTCAAAAGCATGACAAGAGCAAGTTTATGGTTGTACACTAGGGGATTCCAAAGACTACTCATGCCTTGTTAGATTTTAAGGGTCGTCCGCAAGTTACAAAATATTGCTGGTCAATCCTCCCCAAAAAATGTAATCACTAAAACAAATGGCATCTTGCATATCTTTATGCACTGCATTGATGTGTTCAACTAGCATGTATATGTTATCATTGGGTATCCAAGGCGGTAAATACCTCTACATTACATGTTGTCTCAAAGACTCTGTATAAATGTTCGGATAACTCTAGGTGAACATCGTTATCTAGTAACTAATGGAAGATAATTTTTGGGTCAAATCACATATTTCCCAAAAATAAGATTGAAAATTAAATTTTCAATCTTCCGATGATCCATCGTGTAATTTATGCTATGTCTAGTAATTTTTTGGAACATATTCCAAAAACTTTATTTAGATCTTTTAAAACAATCAAATATTTTTTAAAAAATCTTTTAAAAAATTTGAGCTTTAATCGAATAAAATAAATTTATTCCATTAAAAATAAAATAGTACCAAATTACAAATTAAAATGAAATGAAATCAAAATTCAGGATTTAATCGAATTAAAAATATATCCTAAAGGACTAATTTAAAATTTAATTAAATCAAATCAGTACCAAATTAGGATTTAAACAAATTAAAATAAAAAATTTGGACTCAATTGAATTAAAAAATTGTCCAAAAGGACTCATTTGAAATTCAATTTACAATAACAGTACCAAATTAGGATTTAAAACGAATTTAAATCGAAATTCGGGACTGAATTGAATTAAAAACATCCTGGAAAGAACTAATTTGAAAATCAATTTCAAACAACAGTGACCGATTTGAAATAAACCTGCCAGGTATTTAAGATATTTTGCGAAGAACACGAAATACCAAAAATGCCCCCGACACAAATCCTTTCCCATTCCTTCCTTTCTCCCTCCCCGACCCCAGAAAAGACAACTGCGCCTCCACCAACCACCGCAGGCAAACGGTAATGAGTCAACCGACACCATTAGTTGGAATCAACTCGCCGTGACCTTACGGTCACGTCCGTACCATATACGGTATTCGTCATGCCCATATGAGGCTTTGATGAGGTCTTCTCTATTCGAAGGCAAACAAATCTTCAAAAGCTCCGACTCTCTAATTTCAGTGACAGCGACGACCATAAAGGGTATCGACATGCTTGGAAAGATAAGGGGAGTGTATTGAAATGGGTTTCTAACGTTGAAATGGCCGGAAGTAGCCGAAATTTGCATTTGTTTGATTCTGACAAAAATTGCCCAAATAGACTATGGTTTTTCAATTTGGGAATGACTAATATCATTTTAGTCCCAAAACTTTGTGAAAAAACCAAATCAGCCCAGTCGAATAACAAATATCCAATTGGCGCTCAATCGACAAAATCAGATCGCAATTAAGTCCGAAAATATTCTGATTTTCAATCAAAACATAATTAACTCGATAATTAACTCAAATCATCGAATTAAAACCTCAACAACGTACAAGAACATGTTATAAACCATGCTATGATACCAATTGTCGAATTTTTGAGCATGTAATTAATGAATAATTATGAATTTAATCTAGCTTAAATAAACACAAATTAAGCTTACTAAATTTTGCTTACTTGTTGTAGCGTGTGCTCGCGTAGTCCTGCAATATTGTTGGTGAGTCATCGATCGAGGTCCGACCATGTTCGAAATGAATCAGAACCCAAATTTCATGATTGGACCTAAGCGTTAATCTACCGAAACTAACAGTGACTAAACTGTAAGTTTTGTTTCTAAGTGTATTCTCTGAAATGGCAAAAATTTAGATTGGTCCCTGGAATTTCCCTATTTATAGGAAAAAAATCCCTCGTGATTGCATGGCAAGTAGGTGCCACTAAGCGCCACGTGGCACGACGTGGCTGACCCTTGCCATGCAAGCCACCATGTGGACTTGCTGATGTCAGCGCTCACGTAAGCGCTTACATCAGCAAGTCCATTAAGGATTGGGCCTTGAGCTTGGGCCCAACATAACCCCATCAAACATATGCTGTCAATGAATTCGCAACACCTCCCCACACAAAAAAACCACCATTAGTTGAGAGTAAATGGTACTTGCATATCATTGCGTTGATTAATATAAGCTCAAGTCAAATAGAATCATTAAAAAGTCATAAAATTCTTTGAGTGAATTTTGTCGGGTGTACTGTTGTAATTTGCTTGGTGGTACTTCATCTGGTGTGTGGTCGATTGTTACCTGTGCAATCGTTGTACTGTTGCAATTTTCTTGGTGAATAATAATATCTACGTTTTTAAATGAAAAAAGCAGCATCTCTTGCACCCGGAGTCATCTACTCTGATAACGCCATGGAGCGTCATGTTTTCCATCCCGAAACATAGAGCATACTTAACTTTTGTCGGTTTTATCGGTTTCAAGCTCTCCCCTGTACTTAAGTCATTCTTTGGAAAAAGCAATTTACACTGCTCAACTATCCTTCAAATGCGCCTTATTTCGGTGATCTGCTGTTTGGGATGGAAGTTCAACAAACAATAGGCCTTTTAAATTTTCCATTAGCCCCGTTGGAGGACTAACTGAAGAGCCTTTCAAGTTACCCAAAAAGCCCTAAGTAGGGCCAGTTAATTTACCCATGAGACCAGAGGAAGTTCCCTCATTGGCCGGTTGAGAAAAAAGCACAACACCAGGTGACTCAACTAGTTAGTATCCGAAGGGAAACCAAACGAAGGAGTACATGACTTTACAGAAGTTCATGGTTCAATCCCACTGCTCGTACAAAAATTTGTAAACCACTACTCGTTAAATAATACCACTGCTTACTACAAAGAAATAGTGCTTGTTACATGGTACCACTATTGGGTACATGCTGTACCACTACTTGCTACAAGATCAATTCACATACTTTATTGCACCTCAAGCAAGTTCCAAGATGTACTATTTTTAATGTAGTACCAAATTCAAGACCTACTTTTTTCATCGTGGCAGATGACCAAATGACAAATATAATTTTTAATTACATGTAAAGACCTTCTAAACATAAGCACCCACTTCACTATAGAAGTAGTGGAAACTTTATAAGGAAAGTTCGTGAATTATTGCAAATTTAATAGGACAAATTATTATCGGATTCCTCTCTTTTAACAAAATAATCAATAAAATTTGTGTCTTTGTAAATTACTATTTTCGTCCTTTATTATAAAGATCTTATTCCGAGGAATTATGATAACTCTTACCCATTCGACTTTGTAGATAGTCTTTGGGGTAACACATTGTTCTATTGTAGCTTTCCGTGGTGGGTTGGCCGCTCAGTTGCTTCGTCATCTACCGCTCATATCGGGGTTGAGACATTGACTCCTGCAAGTTTTGCAATTGGGCTGTCGTTACGAAAGACAATTTTTGTTACAAGCCTGAGGGTACGATCGAGTATTCAAAGTGCTTTCCGTGGGGAACAAAGCTTTAACTTATTGTTAATTGTGTGAGTATATACACCTCACTCTAGGTGTTTATAATTTGTGGTCTTGACCATGATATGTCTTACATGTTCAATGCACTTTTCTTAAGGAAAAAATGAGTAAAGAGTTGGAAAATTACAGTTATTTGGTCTATCTATATTCTTTTACAGCAAGTTTGTTGTTTTTTTTAATAATTCAACGATTAAAAAAACGACCAACTCATGTAAATGACTATAATACTTCTCTTTATTTTTCAGCACAAGGGTACCATGATTTTCCATTAATAAAAAAATCGTATTGCGGTAAGTACAGTGATCCCCATTTTTTTTTCTATGTGGACCGATTGGGTTGTTATTATTAGATAGTTTTGAACAAAATAAACAAAACAAAGAGAAAAAATGGGGAAGAACATAAAATAAATAGTTTGTTGCCGTATTTATCTAGGATAGAGCCAAAGCTATGCTTTCAAGTTGGATTTAGCGACTTTCCATGGAAAAGATGAGACTTTTTGGACTATGATTATATCCTTTAATTAAATATGATAATCAATTAATTCTGCTTTCAGTATTGCGATTGCTTTCATTGGAATTGAAAAAATTAAGCTTATTGGTCCTTTCGTAAGACTCGTAGGTAGATATTAATAATTAGTGGTCTTGAACCATGATATGTATATCGTTGAACTCATTTGGACAGTAATTATTAAATAAATTAAGGTTAAAAAGTAATGATGTGTGTTATATGCAATAAATTATTTTTACCTAAGCACCTTTAACTTAAGTGTTCTAATAGGATTATGTGCGTTGGAGCGGGTATCCAACTTAGTAGGCTCATATTTTGGCCCAATAAGAGTCAAGTGACGCCCATGTAGTCGAGGCTATTGATTACAATGTTCCACTTTTTTGAAGGATCCAACGAATCCTTTATTTTTTAAATCCAAACCACCATTAGTGTATTGTACGTTTGAAAATATCTAACTTCCGAATATTATTTTATCGATTAATTTAAATTCAAACAAAATATGATTAATAACAAAATGACAAAAAAATTGCAAATTGCAATTATAACATTGTAGAATTGTTGAAAAAGTAAGACCACGAATGTATGGGACCTTTGAAAAACCTGGAATGATGCAACCAGTGGCCTATCGATTCTTCAAATTTCAAGCAATTAGTGATGTTAAAATAGATTGATCTTGTGATTCTTCGAGTTTTCATGACACACTTGAAAATACGATAGACTTGAGAATTCCATACTGAAAGTGAAAAATTGTCAAGCCCATTTTATAAATGGCAAAATTTCAACAAAATATAGTTTTAAAATTTTGAGTTGGATATTCAACTTTTAACATATATTAAAGTTTTTAACATATATCAAAGTCATTGATCATAAATGTTTTAACATTGTATTAGAGTAATTTAAAAATATAATCTATTTTGCTCACGCTAATCTCTTTTAAAAATACAAGAGACAATATCAAATTTGTCCTTGAATGTGATAAACTTCGTATGAGAACACACATTCAAAATAGAAAATTATTTGATTTAAGTTTTAGATATGGTAAATTCATTAATTCTTTAAGGTGTGGGTTGAAGAAAAGATTGTAAAAGTTTTATCATACAAAATATACTAAGGGCAACTAAATAATTTGACACCTTAATATGGGAACTTGAACAAATTTAATAACATCAAATGGCAACAAATTAAATTTTAAACAAAATCTTTGGAAACATTCCTTATATTTTCAAAAACAAATCTGAATCCTTGGCTATATAAACGAACCACTTCAATATTATTGTATATTGTATAACAAGATATTTTAGTTATTATTTTTCCTCCATTCAATACACAATGGAAAATTATCTTATGTCTTGAAACTCTTAATTTTTTCCATTATATATACTCATGGCCATTACTGCTACCACCGAAGCCTCATTTTTTATTCCCTCGCCAGCATATTAGTATCATAAACTTACTACCGAACGATTCTCTTACCGTTCATTGCAAGTCTGGAGACGATGATCTTGGCGCACGGGTTGTTGCTCCGATGGATTTTAAGAATCCATACCAATGGTAATTCAAAGTCAATTTTTTGGGTACTACATTGTTCTTTTGTAGCTTCCAGTGGCCGAGAGGCCCACTCCAACACTTCGATATCTACAGTGTTGAGCGAAAAAAGAAAATAGATTTTTTCCATCACACTTGCTACTAGGCAGTGAAAATGCACGATAATATATGTTTCCAAGGGAGGGGGGACTCAAACTTGTATGATACAGCTATCCATGGAATAACTAGGGTTAGCTTAGTGAAAATTTCGGACGGCATATATGCCTTATGAGAGATATTAATAAATTGTTGCTTTGGCCATGATATCAAATTAAGATTTCAGAGTTTGGAAATATAATACATTAGTTTATGAATAAACCGTATCTTGCGAAATTGACAAGTGGTTAGTTATAAAATTTTCTACCGTATTATCTGAAAACGATTGAATCACAACCCTGCTTCTGAACTGGATTT
>SOPF01034997.1:0-22823 GCA_012979155.1 Hypericum perforatum
CATGTTGAGATTGTTGGCACAATTTATAAGTATAAAAAACTAACATACTCGTTACGTTAAAATTTTGTTTCAGATATTATAATTCTAAATTAACATGAAAGTGGATTTGTAAAAAAGTTTGGTAACGCAATTAATTTTATCAAAATTGCAAATATTTACGCCAAGAACAAAAGCTAGAGTAGCTAATTGCAAAATGCACAGTTGTAGAATTTTCTAAATATGTTCTTCCTTTTACATTGCAAATTGCAATTATAACATTGTATAATTGTTGAAGAAGTGAGACCATGAATGTATGGGATGTTTCGAAAACCAATGGAAGAATTCAACCAATAGTCTCTCGATTCTTCAAATTTCAAGTTATTAATGATATTAAAATGGATTGCTTGTGACCCGTGAAGTTTGCATGACACACTTGAAAATACGATAGACTTGAGAATCCCTTATTGAAAGTGGAAAATTGTCAAGCCCATTTTATAAATGTCAAAAACTTAACAAAATATAGTTTAAATTTTTTGAGTTAGATATTTAAATTCTAATATTGATCATGAATATTTAACATTGTATTAGAGTAACTTTAAAATATGATCTATTTTGCTCACATTAATCTCCTTTAAAAATACGAGAGATAATATTAAATTTTTATTTCAACGGGATAAGTTTCGTATGAATGATTGCGACGTAGAACACACATTCAAGTAGAAAATTATTTGACTTAAGTTGTTAGTATGGTAAATCCAACAATTCTTTAAGGTTTGGGTTGAAGATAAGATTATAACTTTGTTATCATACAAAATATACTATTGGCAAATAAATAATTCGACACCTTAATATGGAAACTTGACCAAATTTAATAACATCAAATGGAAACAAATTAAATTTCAGCCAAAATCTTTGGAAACATTCCTTATATTTTCAAAAACAATTCTGAATCCTTGGTTATATAAATGAACCACTTCAACACTATTGTATATTGTGTAACAAGATATTTTAGTTATTATTTTTCCTCCATTCAGTACACAATGGAAAAATGCCCTGATGTCCTGAAACTCTTAAGTTTTTTCATTATACTCATGACCTTTATTGCTACCACCAAAGCCTCTTTTTTATTCCCTAGCCAGCATATTAATATCATTAACTTACTACCGAACGAAAATCTCACCGTTCATTGCAAGTCTAGTGACGATGATCTTGGCACACGGATTCTTGCTCCGATGGATGAAAAGAATCCATACCAATGGTCATTCAAAGTCAATTTTTTGGGTACTACATTGTTCTTTTGTAGCTTCCAGTGGCCGGGAGGCCCACTCCAACACTTCGATATCTACAGTGTTGAGCGAAAAAAGAAAATAGATTTTTGCCATCAGACTTGCTATTGGGCAGTGAAAACGCACGATAATATATGTTTCCAAGGGGGAGGCTCGAACTTGTATGATACATGCTATCCATGGAATAAGTAGGGTTAGCTTAGTGAAAAATTCGGACGGCATAGATGCCTTACGATAGATATTAATAAATGGTTGCTTTGGCCATGATATCAAATTAAGATTTCTTTTCGTGGAATGATATCAGAGTTTGGAAATACAATACATCAGTTTATGAATAAACTGTATTTTGCAAAATTAACAAGTGGCCAGTTATTAAATTTTCTACCATATTATCTGAAATTGATTGAATCACAACCCTGCTTCTGAACTGGATTTGTGACATAAATAGACTATCTAAGCGTGTATAATGACATCATCAAACATATGGTGTCAATGAACTCGCAACACCTCCTCACAGAAAAAAAAAAACCTCAGTTGAGAGTAAATGGTACTTGAATATCATTGCGTTAATTAATATAAGCTCAAGTCAAATAGAATAATTAAAAAGTCATAAAAATTCTTTGAGTGAATTTTGTCGGATGTACTGTTGTAATTTGCTTGATGGTACTTCATCTGGTGTGTGGTCGATTGCTACTTGTGCTTGCAATTTTCTTGGTGAATAAATAACATCTACTTTTTAAAGTTGGGTATCCCCAATGCACATAATCATATTAGAACTTAAACGTATTTAGGTGAATCTTTTTATTACATATAAAACATATCAAAATTTATTAAGCTTAATTGATTAACTAATTTTTTGTCCAAGTGAGTTCAACGATACACATATCATGGTTCAAGGCCAATAATTATTACGAAAGGTGCAATCAGCTTAATTTATACGATTCCAATGAAAGCAATCGCAATACTGAAAAGCAGAGTTATATTGATTATCATATTTAATTAAAGGATATAACCATATCCCAAACAGTCTCATCTTTTCCGCGGAAAGCCGCTAAATCCAACTCTTGGCTCTATCCTAGATAAATACGGCAACAAACTATTTATTTTATGTTCTTCCCCATTTTTCCAGTTTTTCTGTTTATTTTTTTCAAAATTATCTAATACTCAAATAACCAGCCAATCGGTCCGTATAGAAAAAAATGGGGATCAGTGTACATTGCGCAATACGATCTTTTTCATTAATGAAAAATCATGGTACCTTTCTGCTGAAAAATAAAGAGAAGTACTGTAGTCATTTCCCAGAGCTGGTCGTTATTTTTATCGGTGAATTATAAAAAATTACAAACTCCCCGTAAAAGAATATAGGAAAATTCGATATACCAAATAAAAGTAATTTTCTAACTCTTTATTCAATTTTTCCTTAAGAAAAGTGCATTGAACATGCAACACGTATCATAGAGTGAGGTTTATATACTCACAGAATTAACAATAAGTTAAAGCTTTGTTCCCTACGGAATGCACTTCGAATACTCTCGATCATACCATCAGGCTTATAACAAAAATTCTTTCGTAACCACAGCCCAATCGCAAAACTTGCAGGAGTCAATGTCCCACGCCGACGTGAGCGGTACACAACGAAGTAATTGAGCGGCCCACCCTACCGGTGGAAGCTACAATAGAACAACGTGTTACCCCCAAAACTATCTTTATGTCGAATGTGTAAGGTTTATCATAATCCCTCGGAACAATGTGTTATCTTTCTTCGACTTGCAATGAACCGTGACATTTTTGTTTGGTAATAAGTTGACGTTCCTATTATGGGTGTGCAACATGAAAAATATATCATTTTTTGAGGCTTCGGTAGCAAGAATTGTCTCGAGGATAGTAAAAATACTAAGACCGTGAGAATGCTAGAGAAATTTTCCACTGTGGACTAAATGGAGGAGAAATAAAACTAAAGTGCCTTGTTATACAACATCGAAGATTTGTGGAATGTTTAATTTATATGGTTCAAGGAATCAGAAAAATATTAGATAATAAAAAGAAAGTTTGTATTTTGTGTGTTATATTAACATGTTGCCAACAATAAGATGCTATTTTGTATCATGTTTTTGTGCATTTTTGAAAAAAAACAAAATCGTACATGTCAATATTGACATACAAACTACGTCAATATTGATATAACCGGAATGCGAATATTGAAGAAAAAAATATATTAACACAATTTATCTTTATTTATTTTATACAATTTAAAATAATTCCCCTCTTTATCCGGTCTACTCCTTGAAGTTACTAAGTGGTAGGGTTGGTCTTATGGTGTTTTTTATTTATTTTGATAGTCGTGCATTTAGTTATTTTGGCACAATAAGTGTAAGTTATTTTGGTAATTTTTTAGAGAAGTAATACAATTATAAATATTAAAAAAGTAATGCCAATGTAGACTCATTTATTACTCCCGCTAGAATGTAATCGTTGGAGTCTAAGGATCCGACGGATAATTTAACAGACACTGAGATAACTGAATTAATAAATTTAAATTTGAGCCAAATAAAATTATTGAAAAGTCTCAAAATTTTCTTAAATAATATTTAATATCATTGAATTATAATAAAAATGACCATTTGATATAAAAAAATTGCCCATGTTGAGATTGTTGGCGCATTTTATAAGTGTAAAAAATTTACATACTCGTTAAGTTAAAATTTTGTGTTAAATATTCTAATTTTAAAATAACATGAAAGTAAATTTGTAAAAAAAATTTGGTAACTCAATTAATTTTATAAAAAGTGCAAATATTACGCCAAGAACAAAAGCTAGAGTAGCTAATTGCAAACTCCACAGTTGTATAATTTTCTAAATATATTCCTCTTACATTGCAAATTGCAATTATAACATTGTAGAATTGTTGAAGAAATGAGACCATGAATGTATGGGACGTTTGGAAAACTAATGGAAGGATGCAACCAGTGACCTGTCGATTCTTTAAATTTCAAGCTATTTAATAATATTAAAATAGATTGATCTTGTTACTCGTAGACTGAGAATTCTATATTGAAAGAGGAAAATTGTCAAGCCCATTTTAACAAAATATAATTTTAAAATTTTGAGTTGAATATTCAAGTTCTAACATATATTAAAGTTGTTGATCATGAATATTTTTACATTGTATTAGGTAGGGACTGTGATGTAGAACACACATCCAAAGTAGAAAATTATTGGAAAAAGTTCACTTTTGTACCCTATGATTTCACGAATTGACACTTAGCGATCTGTGTTTCCAAAAACATCCAAAACAACCCAGAGTTTTCAAACATACTTCGCGGGCAGCAGCTTCCTTGCCTGGAACCAAAACGACGTTGTTTTACGATCGATGTGGCATCCAGCTCTGTGAACTTAACATGACAAATAAGCAGACGTGTCTTAATTTTTGTTTTAAAAAATAGTACATAATTAGGCCAGACAGCTAGAGGTTGCCCCTAAGGGGCGTGTATGGCGATATACGGGGCATGCGATTTCTGACAGTCTGAGTCATACGACCTATTATCTCCAGTCTACCACAGGCACCCCTGCCCCTCTCCTGATGGGGAACCTATTTACGGTTTTAGATGAGGATGAGGAGTAGGAGTGGTCTGAGGAGCGTGAGCTGGCAGAGGACTTGATCAAGCCCGAGATAAAGACTCCTACGATGCCTATGCCTGAAGCCTCGATGCAAGATCCTTCGGTTGTGGATGGTAGATATACTAGAGGTTTAGGGGGCACGGAGATAGCTACAGTCTAGGATTCAGAGCTGGTTTTTGATGCATAGAGGGACCAGGCAGAGTAGAGTCTGACAGAGAGACAGATGATTTCTAAGATTCAGGGGGCACGGGATAGCTCCTGGGTACATTCAGATGCCTCAGCTCAGTTAGCTCCAGATTTTGTGCAGGTTAGAACTGAGAGGGTTGGTCTCAGGGAGGGTGCTTCACCCATCCTATGTATGAATAACATGGCTTCTATGGATCTTCTAGATGATACGGAGGAGCAGGTTATCCAACTGATGTCCATGATTAGCTCCCGCACTTGGGCATACTCTACGGCTTTGAGTGTAGGTCATAATCAGATAGCACCTCTATGCACCAGGAGCCATCATATGCTCTTGTGACCACCCACTACTAATTTGCCCCCACGAGGCCCATGAATATTTTGTATTGGAATATTTGGGGTATTGGGTCTGCACACACTCGTACCCAATTTCGGGAAAATTGCTTGTACCATAGGCCATCTTGGGTTGCTCTAGCAGAGCCTATGATATCATTTGATGCTATTCCTGATAGGTTTTGGATGTCTTTGGGGTATCGGCTAGTAGAGACTACGGACAAAGGGGCGAGGTCCCCCAATTTATGGGTTCTCACTAGTTAGCTGGCTTTAGTACAACTAGAGGTCATTTTATGCACTTCTCATATTGTTGTTTGCCGCACTCTTTAGATGCAGCACAATATTTTGTTAGGATTCATTTATGCTCATGTGCAATATTATTGCGTCGAGTACTCTGGGATGATTTGATGACTCTACCACAAGGACCATTGATGTTGATTGGGGACTTCAATGCTATCTTGAGGGCGCACAAGAGGATGAGCCACTCCTTACCAGTTGTGCAGGCCTGTATTGATTTTCAGGCATATATCAGTTATACCGAGTTGATAGACATCCCATTGACTGAAGGGCAGTATGCGTACTCTAATGGGAGGGTGACATGGCATATAAAGTCGAGACTGGATCATGCTCTGGTTTTCCCAGAGTTTATGGATATCTGGTATTTGGTGTAGTGTTATGCGCTGCTCTAAAATATCTCAAACAACAGGCCTATATTGTTAGGCTGCCAGGAGAGCGAGGTCCTATGAGGGCCAATGCCTTTTTGTTTTTAGGCGATGTGGATCACTCATGCCGACTTTTTATTGCTTGTTTGACAGATTTGGCCACCTCAAATTATGGCCGAGACTGCTATGCTCTCTTTGACAAGCAAGCTCCGCTACCTGAAGTGGGCACTGGTGGCT
Organism: Hypericum perforatum; assembly: GCA_012979155.1. NCBI lineage: Eukaryota > Viridiplantae > Streptophyta > Magnoliopsida > Malpighiales > Hypericaceae > Hypericum > Hypericum perforatum. Next base: position 6,299 of record SOPF01034997.1, read on the forward strand.
TGGAATAAGGAGGTATTCAAGGATGTCAGACAGAACCTCGTAGTAGTAGAGACCCGTATTGAGGAGATGCAGAGACAGATTGAGACTGAGGGGCCGTGAGATGATTTGGTTGTGGAGGATATAGAGGCACTCATAGATTTTAATATTACGTTGGTAGCATAGTACTTTCCAGAGACATCAGGCTTGGATTTCCTAGCTTCGAAATGGAGATAGGAATTCTACCTTTTTTCATCATAGTGTGCAGGTTCACAGGTCTTAGCTGGGCATCGCCTCCATGATGATTGACGAATAGATTTCGAAGGACCTAGAGTGTATCCAAGACCATATCATATCCTACTACCAACAGATGTTCACTGATCCAGGTACCCCGTTGGATCTGATTATTGTAGGCCTACTGGAGACACTGTTGGCCAGTCATATTTGAGATGATCAAAATACGGAGCTAGTATAAGTTCCGAATGTGGAAGAGGTACATCACACATTTTTTGGCATGAGCCTAGTAAGTGCCCCCAGTCCAGACAATTTTGGAGGACACTTCTTTTAGCCCGCTTGGGATATTATAGGCTCGGATATGGTTTTGGCTGTGTAGGAGTTCTTTTGCTCCCATTGTCTTTTGGCTAGACTTAATGCCAACTTTGTGGTACTGATTCCAAAGATCCTAGGGGCCTAGTGTATTGAGGACTATAAGCCCATAGTACTTGGGAACTTCATCTACAAGTTGGTGAAAAAAATCTTAGCTTCCAGATTTGGTACGATTCTTGATACCCTGTTATCTTTGCATCAGTTTAGTTTTGTGCCAGGACATCGGATACATGATTGCATGGCATTGGCTTTGGAGGGTATCAACTACTTGGGTAAATGCCGAAATGGTGGCAATATGGCCATTAAGGTGGATATCCGGAAGGCTTTTGATACCCTGTGCTGGGATATTTTAGCAGTAGTACTACGGGCCTGGGGCTTTACGGATACATTCGGTGATATGGTTCTCAACATTTTACTATCCGCACAGCTTTCAATCTTGGTTGATGGGTTTTTGACGAGATATTTTAGATGCTCTTAGAGGGTATGGTAGGGCAACCCATTATCCCCTCTACTATTTGTTACTATCGAGGAGATATTTAATAGGATGTTATAGCGGGTAATGACTAGGGGTGAGTTTGCCAGATTTCAAGCAAGTTGGCAAAATACTTTCCCATCCCACTTACTCTACATAAACGATGTGATCATATTTAGACCGGCCACACCAGCTAACTACTAGAGTTTTTGGGGACTTTGCAGGGTTATGCTGCTGCGTTGAGATAGAGGTACAACCTGGCTAAATCCCGAATATATTCAGCGAGAGTCTATCTACCGGTCAACGCGAGCATCTAGTTGACATCTTGGGGTTATCAGCAGATTATTTACCATTCACATACCTTAGGATTCCTCTCTTTTATGGGCCTCCCCACTGTGTTTACTTATAGGCCATAGCGGACACTATCATCAACAAGTTTTCATAGTGGAAGGGCTCAGTATTATCCATGGCGGGCTGAGTTTGCCTAGTCCAGTTAGTTATTTTGGGCTCCCTGACGTACTCGATGATAATCTACCAGTGGCTATCTCCCTACTAGAGCAGATCGACATGTGCATATGATGTTTTGTATGGACCAAAGATACTCAGCGACGGGCCTCTTGCACAGTCCTTTGGGAGTATAGTTGCCCCCCGAGGAAAGAGGGCAGACTGGGCCTATAATCTATCTACTAGGTGCTTCTTGCTTTTTTGAGCAGACTCACTTGTTCTATCTTACATAGCTCAGCCCATTTCTTGAATTGCATACGGGATCATCTGATTGATAAGATAGACATGACTACAAAGAGGTACGTATGATCTTTACTGCTATAGGGGGTATGGAGCTACTTGCCTGACATTGTCTGCTCTTCCCAGGTGCTGGTTGGGGAGGACTCCCTGGCCAATTTCTGGCTTGACAATTGGCTGAGGTATATGATTGTGGAGTATGTGGGACTCTCGAAGTATCTGTATTCACTCTGCACCTTCCCAATAGTGTCTTACTAGAGAGATGGTCGATGGCGGATTCATCAACATTTTTATGAGGCTTTCCTAGATATGGTTCAGGATATCTGTCGTTACAGCCTGGGTCCTCCGGGTAGTGATAGGATGATTTAAGACCATGCTCAAGATGGAGTACTCACTTCTAGAGCTGCCTACGATCACCTCCAACCAGCTCACCTTTATGTTCTTTTGGGCTCCTGGATTTGGGATGCAGCCATTCCCCCTGGAGGTTAGTTTTCTTATGGCATGCCATTTTGGGGGCTCTCCCCACTTTTAATACTATGTACTACCGTGGTTTTATTAGTCCTAGTGTCTATTCTCCATGTTTGGCAGGTACAGAGTCTATAGATCATATACTAGTATGCTGCCTGATTGTCACTGCTTTCTGGAGATATATTTTTGGGTTGTTTGGGGTTCAGTGGAGGCTATTCTTGAGCCTCAACAAGCTTATCGTGAAGGTGACACGATAGTAGTTCAGCCCACAGGTCGGGCTTCTAAGGAGAGTGGCTATTGTGAGTGCTGGCTGGTTGTTGTTGACAGAGTGTAATAAGCACATCTTTCACGACCAGTGTCGGAGTCTTGATGCACTGATTATGCTATTTTGTTAGATGGTGAGCAAGATGATGATTTTTGAAATAGGGGGATGCTTCTCCTCACAATGAGAGTAGGATCTTCTCCGAGCACTTCGTATTGTACCGAGGCTGGGCCAGGCACTGTGCATCATTGAGCTTATTTGGCATTGTCCACTTTGGGCTGGCTCAAGTGCAATATAGACGACAGCTCTTTTGGAGTCTCGGGTTAGAGATGGATAGTGGGTGTTTTTCACACTTGTTGGGGCTTCGTCAAAGGTTGCTTCAATCACCCTATTTCGAGTTGCTTTGCTTTCAAGGCAGAGCTCCTAGCAGCGATCATTGCTATAGAGATTGCTTACAAGTTGGGATGGCACAATCTATGGCTCAAGACAGATTCTATGTATGTTCTGCTATACTTCTAGTCCCCTCAAGCTAAGGTTCCATGGCACTGGTGGTCCCGCTGGCTACGCATGCTCACTCACAGGTCCCAGATGCAACTCCAGGTCTCCTACATCTTCAGAGAGGGGAACTAGGCAATAGATGTGCTGATCCACCTCATGGCAGATGGCTGATGGCTAAGTTTCTCAGCCTCGCTGCACAGCCTTATTGGATGAGACATGTCGGGACAACCTACTACAGGTTCGTCTATTGACAATATTTACTCTAGCTGATTTTGTCTATCTTGGTGCCCACCCTGACTGTCAGGCTTGTTGGTTAGCATGGGTGGTGGCTAGCTTATTTTGTCCTACCAAACTACCAGGATTGTGGCTTATTGGTGGTGGTCCTTTGCCCTTCCTGACTGCCAGGATTATTGGTTAGTAGGAGTGCTGTGGGCTTGTGGACTTTTTTGTATCCGTTTTTTCTTTTTATTTGATGGGAGTTCTTTGGAAAAAAAAGCTGTAGATATGGTAAATTCAGTAATTCTTTAAGGTTTTGGTTGAAGATAAGATTGTAAAAGTTTTATCATACAAAATATACTATTGGCAACTAAATAATTCGACACCTTAATATGGAAACTTGAACAAATTTAAAAACATCAAATGGCAACAAATTAAATTTCAATCAAAATCTTTGGAAGCATTCCATATATTTTCAAAAAAAATTCTGATGCCTTGGCTATATAAATGAACCACTCCAACACTATTGTATATTGTATAACAAGATATTTTAGTTAATATTTTTCCTCCATTGAGTACACAATGGAAAAACTTCCTGATGTCCTGAAACTCTTAAATTTTTCCATTATACTAATGGCCTGTACTGCTACCACCGAAGCCTTTTTTTTATTCCCGCGCCAGTATATTAATATCATTAACTTACTACCGAATGAAAATCTCACCGTTCATTGCAAGTCTAGGAACGATGATATTGGCGCACAGGTTCTTGCTCCGATGGATGATAAGAATCCATACCAATGGTCATTCAAAGATAATATTTGGGGTACTACATTGTTCTTTTGTAGCTTCCAGTGGCCGGGAGGGCCACTCCAATACTTCGATATCTACAGTGCTAAGCGAGCAAAGGATATAGATGATTGCGAACACACTTGCTACTGGGCAGTGAAAACGCATGATAATATATGTTTCAAGCCCGGGGGCTTTAGCTCGTATCTTACATGCTATCCATGGAATAAGTAGGGTTAGCTTAGAGAAAATTTATGTTGGCATATATGCCTTACGGTAGATATTAATAAATTGTTGCTTTGGCCATGATAACAAATTCAGATTTCTTTTCGTGGAATGATATCAGAGTTTGGAAATACAATACATCAGTTTATGAATAAACCGTATCTTGCGACATTAACAAGTGTTCAGTTATTAAATTTTCTACCATATCATCTGAAACTGATTGAATCACTACCCTGCTTCTGAACTGGATTAGTGACATAAATAGATTATGTAAGTGAATATAATAACCTGTTGGCTTTGAGCATGTAATTAATGAATAATTACGAATTTAATCTAGCTTATATAAACACAAATTAAGCCTACTAAATTCCGCGTACTTATTGTAGCATGTGCTCACATAGTCCTGCAATGTTGTTGGTGAGTTGTCGGGTTGAGGTCTAATCACGTTTGAAACGAATTGGAACCCAGATTCCACAATTGGACCTAAGCGTTAATCTACCAAAACTAACAGTGACTATGGAAAAGTTCAGATTGGTCCCTGAGATTTCCCTATTTATAGGGAAAAATCCCTCTTGCTTGCATGGCAAGTAGGTGCCACTTAGCGCGACGTGGCGTGACGAGGCTGGCTCTTGCATGGCAAGCCACCATGTGGACTTGCTAATGTTAGTGTTGATGTAAGCGCTTACATCAGCAAGTCCATTAAAGATTGAGCCATGGGCTTGGGCCCAACAATCTCCCACTCATTCATTATTGATCACAATCAACAATGGATGCAATGTGGGCTAATAGTCTATCAATATTACACTCATTCATTATTGACCACAATCAATAATGTATAGATAATGATTTATAGGATTTTGTGCAACCGGCACATGTCGAGTCCGTTGAGCTAAAATTCAGAAATACTAACACACAAGCTAACTGAATAGTAGCATCTCGACATCTCACATAGAATAAAGTATGCTTTTGCCACAGGACTCATATTACATTCCATTGTTCACACAATAATTTCAAACAATTTTATTTGTGTTCACTATTGTACTTTTCAATACAACTGGTATACCTGAACAACGAATCTCAAAATATGATGGATAAAGTTCTTTCTCCCTTAACTATATTCATTATGTAATGATATAGTCTGCTTTTTTAGTGAGCCCTGCTAGGTCGAATCGCTATGTCATAACCTTTTCATGGACTTTCCAAGCTAGCAGCACTATATCATACTCCAGAATATGTTTAAGATCTTAAGGACAAATATCAGGAATCACAATTCTCGACATGCAGTCTCATACCAGGGATTATGGAATCAATGAATATTTTCATCCTATCTGATGGTCGAACAGCACAGCTGATACTCATTCACGCATTATGGTGTAAATTCTATCTAATAGGAACACATGTCAATCAACACCATACTAAAGTCATAGCCACAGCTTAACTTTAGGCTTTAAGATAGAAGGTATGATAAGTTCCACTTAATCCTTATTAAGAATATCCAATGCAGTAACTCATTACTATATCCCATAACAAATCTTGCTCTCTTAGCAAGACGACATTGTCGCTGTAGGATATTGCACATCTAAAATATCCAACAGCTATCCCATCTCAATCGAGAATCAACATATTTGACTCTTACTGAGGTAAACACCCGTGTGAGTGAGCTACTTTTCTGTCTGACATATTACGCAAGGTGTTTATATTGCCAAAAAACAAAAATTCTTATTTATAAATAAAACTATCGTAAACCTAATAACTTTATACATTTCTCAAACACTTTCGAGATACTGCTTTGGTCATAGGGTCTACAACCATATCTAGCATAGATATATGTTTCATACACAACCTTATAGAGTTTTCTAAATTTTTAATGAAATTTAGTAACTCTATGCTTAGTCCTGCAATGGAAACACATATCCTTCGCATAAGCTACAATGACTTGGTTGTCACAGAATACTCATAACGAGCATTCTGTAGTAGCATTCAAATACTTTAAAATTCCTTTGACAGTTTTTTAGTGAGAATTGCCTAAATTCTATTAATATCTACTTACAATACTAATAGCACAATAAATATCAGGTTGCGTACACAACATTGCGTATACCAGGCAACTAACTGCATTGGCATAGGGAATCATTTCCATATTCTCTATTTGTTTAGTCATAAATGGACACAAAACCTTGCACAAATTATGATCTTTCACTAATAAGACATACTTTGGATTACTATGATCACAATTAAAATGTTCTACTACTTTACGAACATATGTCTCTTGTGAAGGAGACATTGTCCTCTTCAAATGATTCCTCAAAATCATAACTTCGAGTATGTAATCAGCTTCACCCATGTCTATCACATCAAAGTTGAAAGAAAACCAACCTTTGATTTTGACAAGTAGTCCTATGTCATTTATATCCAAGAGTATGTCATCAACATACAAAGTGATGATGACAAAATTCTTACCTGATCGCTTAACATATACACAGTGATCTTCGTGAATCACAATAATCATTTTCCATGATAGTATTATGAAAATGATATAGACGATTGCTTAAGGCCATAAATTGATCTAATCAATTTACAAACCTTCTGTTTGCAGCCTTTTTGGATGTAGCCCTCAGGCTGAATCATATAGATTACTTCATCCACTTCTCCATGGAGAAAAGTAGTTTATACATCCATATGATGTAATCCTAGATTCATGTTAGCAACCATAGCTAAAATAACCCTAATGGACGTGAATCTAATAACAACAGCAAAAGTTTTCTCATACTCTATTCCTGCCTGTTGCTTGAATTCCTATGCAATAAAACAAGCTTTGTATCTTTTGACACTACTATCTGAATTGTTCTTGATCTTAAGAATCCAGTTATTCTCAATAATCATACATCTTTTAAGTAGTTCAACTAGATTTTAACCTCATTATTGGTCATGGAAGACATTTTTTCCTCTATCACAATAATCTACTCAAACTTTCATGGAGATGATAGAGCACCACACATATTTTTGGGCTCATCTTAATCCTGAATAATGGTTAGAAGAACTTCACTTGGATCACCAATCGTTTTCAATGATATCAAGTATGCATTAGCCTTACCTTTGATATCAAATTGTTGGCATGGTATGCAAGTTCTACTAGACCTACGAAGTTCCTAATTTTGATAAAAATCTCTCATATATTCATCATATACAGGAACCATAATACTATTAGGCAGAAGTTCCATACTCCCACTGGAATAGGGAACTGTAGGCCTTTCAGGACTAAGATGACATTCTTCTGGACCATATTAAGATGGAAAGTCACAATTTTCTGTCTCAATTCTCCCACTCGAAAGAAGAGTCCAAAAGGCTCTGGCTCAACTATTTCACAGAGATCAAGGTTTTCACTAATCTTTCTTAGTATAAAATTCATTCCCCAAAAACATGACATTATATGATTCAATTCTGTTACTTGTCCATTGTCCAATTCACCTATGAATATGTATTCTTTAGATATTTCAAAATACCCTTATAAGGATACTTTTTCTACTTGTCGGTCCTAATTTACCAAAAGTACTTGAGGTAGAATGGACGTAGGATGTATACCCCCATGGCTTAAAATAGGACAAATTGGGCTACCGATCTGTCCATATTTCATAATGGATGGTAGTAACAAACTCAGAAGGTACATGGTTAAGAATATATGTGTCAGTTAGGAGCACATCTCCATATTGGCAAATTTGCCTCTGCCATCATAGATCTTACCATGTCAAGAAGGATTCTGTTCCTTCTTTCAGCAATCCCAATCTAATGGGATGTTCAAGGAATGAACAGCTAATGTTCAATTCCTTTCATAACATAAAGTGCCCTACAATTCATTAGAAAGATATTCACGGCTGCGATCAGTTCGCAAAGCCTTTATCTTTCTATCCTTCTGATTCTCAATAAAATTCATGTAGGTCATGAAGCAACTTAATGCCTTTGACTTGTGAGAAATCAGGTATATCAGACTATATCACAAATAGTCATCAATAAAGATGATGAAATAACATACACTATGTGCTGCCCTCACATTCATTTGACCATATATGTCAGAGTAGACTAATTGTAATGGAAATTTGGCTCTAGCCCTAGTACCAAAAGGTTTTCTTGTATGCTTTCCTTCTAGACAAAAAATGCTTCTAGGTAAGATAAACTTTACTACTTTACTTAGCAGTCAAGCCTTAGCTAGATAGTTTAAGCAATCTTGGCCCAGATGGCCTAGTCTAGAATGCCATAGCTTAATATCATCTTTCGATGAATTTAAGCTAGTAACTAAGGAGTAATATTCACTAGGATCAATATCCATCATGAAAAAAAAATATTCGATTTATATCCAAGGCTATAATAGGCATCATCCAAATATAACCTAACAACGTCGTTCTCATACGACAACAAAAAAACTTAAAGACAACAAAGTAAATACAGAAATCAAGTTCAAATGAATATCCGAAGAAATAACATATCATGCAAAAGTAGAGTACGTCCAACACAAAGGTGTAATAAACAAGTGCTCAAATCCTTCATATCTATAGACAAGTTGTTACCAACAAAAATGGTCTTTGTTCCAGTCAAAAATTGCCAATATTTTGCAAATGAACCAAGATCTCCAGCTATATGGTCTATTACTTATGAATCTATCACTTACATAAAATGCGATTCAGCAAGAAGGGTCTAAGAAGATACATTAATCTCATTCACATTAAAGATTAAATGTACCTACTTAGGTATCTTGCAATCTCTTGCAAAATATCCCTTCTTATGACAGTTTTAATATTTCACTTTAGAAATATTAAACTGCCTCTTTGTATAGACTTAAAGCTATCTACTTTGGGCTCTAAGTTATCACCCTTTTGGATTTTGGGAACCCTTACTCTTTCATTTTCCCTTTTTCTTTCTTTTTCTTGAAGTTATTAGAACTAATCAAATTTGCTTCAGAATAAGATTTCGTAGGAAGAAGACAATCTTCTTCCAACTCAAGGTGCCTAGCAACATCCACATTACTAGGTGATTGGAAATGAGTAAGGTTCATATTCATCTATTCCTAACTTGGAGGCAAGGAACGGATGACAGTTTGAATCTGTTGCTTACTGCTAAGTATGTTACCAGCCTCAGCCAGGTTACTAATCATGTTGGACATTATCCTCAAATATTTCCACATAGGAACATCAGGATGCTTTTTAAAGGTACTGAATCTTATGGTCAAAGTATGAAGCTTCGATACAAAAAGCTTCCCTAATATCAATTTGAGGACATTCCAAAGTTCTTTCGCATTCTCATAAACACGAAATTACCTTGTGATTTCATCCATCATAAAATTCAGCAATATCAAATGTGCAACAGAGTTCTTTCTATTCTAAAATAGCATAGGCATGATAATCACGCTTATGTTATGCAGTATTTTGCCTACATTAGGCTCTAACAAAATCATATGTACTAGCTTGAGAACCTCTTGTTCTTTGAACATGTACTAGATTTTTATGCTCTAGAATAAACTGACATCTCTATAGGGAATTTAAGATACGAGAGCACATCAAAAGTTTGATTTAGGCAATATGAATCAGTTTACTATAATCTCATAACTTTAATGACACATAGTCTTTGATTAGTCTCGAAATCGAAGTAGGTTGCTAGAGTGCTTTCCATTACCATTCAAGATTCAATCTCCAACTAAGCTCATAAAAAGTTCACATATAGTAAACTCAAGTGGTACATGAATAAACACAATTTATTCATTCATGTAGTGCAATTGTACATAAACATGCATACAAAAATACAAGTATACAATAAGTACAAAACTTATTACATAAGTAACAAGTACAAAATTTGTTACAAACTTTTACACATATCTGAGGTTGTACAAACAAAAGTACAAACAAACTCAGAAAAAGTTACAGAACCTATTGTGCAAAAGTGTTTCCCTAAAACAGAGTATGAACAAGGGAAATACACTAGACAGTACAAACCTAATCACACATCAAACTCTAAAAGAGTGTCCTGGAGTTCAAGTCTCAGAATCTAGATCTATTTCTGGATCAGTTTCATTAAACTTTAACAGGATGACATATTAATATACAATGGTTGGCCTCCCAAGATTCACCACAGTGAACGGACTTGAGTCCAAAATCTATTTGAACAAGACCAAAAGAAACACATAAGTATATTCCTTAGCCAAGTAACGGGTTATCTCAAAACCGTTTCTCAATTTCAACATAGTAGGGGGACACATCTCCCTTAAGAGGCCTTTGTGCCTTAAATGCTTCAAAAGCATGACAAGAGCAAGTTTATGGTTGTACACTAGGGGATTCCAAAGACTACTCATGCCTTGTTAGATTTTAAGGGTCGTCAGCAAGTTACAAAATATTGCTGGTCAATCCTCCCCAAAAAATATAATCACTAAAACAAATGGCATCTTGCATATCTTTATGCACTGTATTGATGTGTTCAACTAGCATGTATAATGTTATCATTGGGTATCCAAGGCGGTAAATACCTCTACATTACACGTTGTCTCAAAGACTCTGTATAAATGTTCGGATAACTCGAGGTGAACATCGTTATCTAGTAACTAATGGAAGATAATTTTTGGGTCAAATCACATATTTCCCAAAAATAAGATTGAAAATTAAATTTTCAATCTTCCGATGATCCATCGTGTAATTTATGCTATGTCTAGTAATTTTTTGGAACATATTCCAAAAACTTTATTTAGATCTTTTAAAACAATCAAATATTTTTTAAAAAAATCTTTTAAAAAATTTGAGCTTTAATCGAATAAAACAAATTTATTCAATTAAAAATAAAATAGTACCAGATTACAAATTAAAATGAAATGAAATCAAAATTCAGGATTTAATCGAATTAAAAATATATCCTAAAAGACTAATTTAAAATTCAATTAAATCAAATCAGTACCAAATTAGGATTTAAACAAATTAAAATAAAAAATTTGGACTCAATTGAATTAAAAAATTGTCCAAAAGGACTCATTTGAAATTCAATTTACAACAACAGTACCAAATTAGGATTTAAAACGAATTTAAATCGAAATTCGGGACTGAATTGAATTAAAAACATCCCGGAAAGAACCAATTTGAAAATCAATTTCAAACAACAGTGACCGATTTGAAATAAACCAGCCAGGTATTTAAGATATTTTGCGAAGAACACGAAATACCAAAAATGCCCCCAATACAAATCCTTTCCCATTCCTTCCTTTCTCCCTCCCCGACCCCAGAAAAGACAACCACGCCTCCACCAACCACCGCAGGCAAACGGCAATGAGTCAACCGACACCATTAGTTGGAATCAACTCGCTGTGACCTTACGGTCACGTCCGTACCATATACGGCATTCGTCATGCCCATAGAGGCTTTGATGAGGTCTTCTCTATTCGAAAGCAAACAAATCTTCAAAAGCTCCGACTCTCCAATTTCAGTGACAGCAACGACCATAAAGGGTATCGACATGCTTGGAAAGATAAGGGGAGTGTATTGAAATGGGTTTCTAACGTTGAAATGGCCGGAAGTAGCCGAAATTTGCATTTGTTTGATTCTGACAAAAATTGCCCAAATAGACTATGGTTTTTCAATTTGGGAATGACTAATATCATTTTAGTCCCAAAACTTTGTGAAAAAACCAAATTAGCCCAGTCGAATAACAAATATCCAATTGGCGCTCAATCGACAAAATCAGATCGCAATTAAGTCCGAAAACATTCTGATTTTCAATCAAAACATAATTAACTCGATAATTAACTCAAATCATCGAATTAAAACCTCAACAACGTACAAGAACATGTTATAAACCATGCTATGATACCAATTGTCGAATTTTTGAGCATGTAATTAATGAATAATTATGAATTTAATCTAGCTTAAATAAACACAAATTAAGCCTACTAAATTCTGCTTACTTGTTGTAGCGTGTGCTCGCGTAGTCCCGCAACGTTGTTGGTGAGTCATCGGTCGAGGTCCGACCATGTTCGAAATGAATCAGAACCCAAATTTCACGATTGGACCTAAGCGTTAATCTACCGAAACTAACAGTGACTAAACTGTAAGTTTTGTTTCTAAGTGTATTCTCTGAAATGGCAAAAATTTAGATTGGTCCCTGGAATTTCCCTATTTATAGGAAAAAAATCCCTCGTGATTGCATGGCAAGTAGGTGCCACTAAGCGCCACGTGGCACGACGTGGCTGACCCTTGCCATGCAAGCCACCATGTGGACTTGCTGATGTCAGCGCTCACGTAAGCGCTTACATCAGCAAGTCCATTAAGGATTGGGCCTTGAGCTTGGCCCAACATAACCCCATCAAACATATGCTGTCAATGAATTCGCAACACCTCCCCACACAAAAAAACCACCATTAGTTGAGAGTAAATGGTACTTGCATATCATTGCGTTGATTAATATAAGCTCAAGTCAAATAGAATCATTAAAAAGTCATAAAATTCTTTGAGTGAATTTTGTCGGGTGTACTGTTGTAATTTGCTTGGTGGTACTTCATCTGGTGTGTGGTCGATTGTTACCTGTGCAATCGTTGTACTGTTGCAATTTTCTTGGTGAATAATAATATCTACGTTTTTAAATGAAAAAAGCAGCATCTCTTGCACCCGGAGTCATCTACTCTGATAACGCCATGGAGCGTCATGTTTTCCATCCCGAAACATAGAGCATACTTAACTTTTGTCGGTTTTATCGGTTTCAAGCTCTCCCCTGTACTTAAGTCATTCTTTGGAAAAAGCAATTTACACTGCTCAACTATCCTTCAAATGCGCCTCATTTCGGTGATCTGCTGTTTGGGATGGAAGTTCAACAAACAATAGGCCTTTTAAATTTTCCATTAGCCCCGTTGGAGGACTAACTGAAGAGCCTTTCAAGTTACCCAAAAAGCCCTAAGTAGGGCCAGTTAATTTACCCATGAGACCAGAGGAAGTTCCCTCATTGGCCGGTTGAGAAAAAAGCACAACACCAGGTGACTCAACTAGTTAGTATCCGAAGGGAAACCAAACGAAGGAGTACATGACTTTACAGAAGTTCATGGTTCAATCCCACTGCTCGTACAAAAATATGTAAACCACTACTCGTTAAATAATACCACTGCTTACTACAAAGAAATAGTGCTTGTTACATGGTACCACTATTGGGTACATGCTGTACCACTACTTGCTACAAGATCAATTCACATATTTTATTGCACCTCAAGCAAGTTCCAAGATGTACTATTTTTAATGTAGTACCAAATTCAAGACCTACTTTTTTCATCGTGGCAGATGACCAAATGACAAATATAATTTTTAATTACATGTAAAGACCTTCTAAACATAAGCACCCACTTCACTATAGAAGTAGTGGAAACTTTATAAGGAAAGTTCGTGAATTATTGCAAATTTAATAGGACAAATTATTATCGGATTCCTCTCTTTTAACAAAATAATCAATAAAATTTGTGTCTTTGTAAATTACTATTTTCGTCATTTATTATAAAGATCTTATTCCGAGGAATTATGATAACTCTTACCCATTCGACTTTGTAGATAGTCTTTGGGGTAACACATTGTTCTATTGTAGCTTTCCGTGGTGGGTTGGCCGCTCAGTTGCTTCGTCATCTACCGCTCATATCGGGGTTGAGACATTGACTCCTGCAAGTTTTGCAATTGGGCTGTCGTTACGAAAGACAATTTTTGTTACAAGCCTGAGGGTACGATCGAGTATTCAAAGTGCTTTCCGTGGGGAACAAAGCTTTAACTTATTGTTAATTGTGTGAGTATATACACCTCACTCTAGGTGTTTATAATTTGTGGTCTTGACCATGATATGTCTTACATGTTCAATGCACTTTTCTTAAGGAAAAAATGAGTAAAGAGTTGGAAAATTACAGTTATTTGGTCTATCTATATTCTTTTACAGCAAGTTTGTTGTTTTTTTTAATAATTCAACGATTAAAAAAAACGACCAACTCATGTAAATGACTATAATACTTCTCTTTATTTTTCAGCACAAGGGTACCATGATTTTCCATTAATAAAAAAATCGTATTGCGGTAAGTACAGTGATCCCCATTTTTTTTTCTATGTGGACCGATTGGGTTGTTATTATTAGATAGTTTTGAACAAAATAAACAAAACAAAGAGAAAAAATGGGGAAGAACATAAAATAAATAGTTTGTTGCCGTGTTTATCTAGGATAGAGCCAAAGCTATGCTTTCAAGTTGGATTTAGCGACTTTCCATGGAAAAGATGAGACTTTTTGGACTATGATTATATCCTTTAATTAAATATGATAATCAATTAATTCTGCTTTCAGTATTGCGTTGCTTTCATTGGAATTGAAAAAATTAAGCTTATTGGTCCTTTCGTAAGACTCGTAGGTAGATATTAATAATTAGTGGTCTTGAACCATGATATGTATATCGTTGAACTCATTTGGACAGTAATTATTAAATAAATTAAGGTTAAAAAGTAATGATGTGTGTTATATGCAATAAATTATTTTTACCTAAGCACCTTTAACTTAAGTGTTCTAATAGGATTATGTGCGTTGGAGCGGGTATCCAACTTAGTAGGCTCATATTTTGGCCCAATAAGAGTCAAGTGACGCCCATGTAGTCGAGGCTATTGATTACAATGTTCCACTTTTTTGAAGGATCCAACGAATCCTTTATTTTTTAAATCCAAACCACCATTAGTGTATTGTACGTTTGAAAATATCTAACTTCCGAATATTATTTTATCGATTAATTTAAATTCAAACAAAATATGATTAATAACAAAATGACAAAAAAATTGCAAATTGCAATTATAACATTGTAGAATTGTTGAAAAAGTAAGACCACGAATGTATGGGACCTTTGAAAAACCTGGAATGATGCAACCAGTGGCCTATCGATTCTTCAAATTTCAAGCAATTAGTGATGTTAAAATAGATTGATCTTGTGATTCTTCGAGTTTTCATGACACACTTGAAAATACGATAGACTTGAGAATTCCATATTGAAAGTGAAAAATTGTCCAGCCCATTTTATAAATGGCAAAATTTCAACAAAATATAGTTTTAAAATTTTGAGTTGGATATTCAACTTTTAACATATATTAAAGTCTTTAACATATATCAAAGTCATTGATCATAAATGTTTTAACATTATATTAGAGTAATTTAAAAATATAATCTATTTTGCTCACGCTAATCTCTTTTAAAAATACAAGAGACAATATCACATTTGTCCTTGAATGTGATAAACTTCGTATGAGAACACACATTCAAAATAGAAAATTATTTGATTTAAGTTTTAGATATGGTAAATTCATTAATTCTTTAAGGTGTGGGTTGAAGAAAAGATTGTAAAAGTTTTATCATACAAAATATACTAAGGGCAACTAAATAATTCGACACCTTAATATGGGAACTTGAACAAATTTAATAACATCAAATGGCAACAAATTAAATTTCAAACAAAATCTTTGGAAACATTCCTTATATTTTCAAAAAAAAATCTGAATCCTTGGCTATATAAACGAACCACTTCAACATTATTGTATATTGTATAACAAGATATTTTAGTTATTATTTTTCCTCCATTCAATACACAATGGAAAAACTATCTTATGTCTTGAAACTCTTAATTTTTTCCATTATATATATTCATGGCCATTACTGCTACCACCGAAGCCTCATTTTTTATTCCCTCGCCAGCATATTAGTATCATAAACTTACTACCGAACAATAATCTTACCGTTCATTGCAAGTCTGGAGACGATGATCTTGGCGCACGGGTTGTTGCTCCGATGGATTATAAGAATCCATACCAATGGTAATTCAAAGTCAATTTTTTGGGTACTACATTGTTCTTTTGTAGCTTCCAGTGGCCGAGAGGCCCACTCCAACACTTCGATATTTACAGTGTTGAGCGAAAAAAGAAAATAGATTTTTTCCATCACACTTGCTACTAGGCAGTGAAAATGCACGATAATATATGTTTCCAAGGGAGGGGGGACTCAAACTTGTATGATACAGCTATCCATGGAATAACTAGGGTTAGCTTAGTGAAAATTTCGGACGGCATATATGCCTTATGAGAGATATTAATAAATTGTTGCTTTGGCCATGATATCAAATTAAGATTTCAGAGTTTGGAAATATAATACATCAGTTTATGAATAAACCGTATCTTGCGAAATTGACAAGTGGTTAGTTATAAAATTTTCTACCGTATTATCTGAAAACGATTGAATCACAACCCTGCTTCTGAACTGGATTT
>SOPF01035034.1:0-10861 GCA_012979155.1 Hypericum perforatum
CGAGCTTGGTCATCAGCTTCGCCGGAGTTTCTGTCTGGTTGAAGTTCACCGAGCGGAAGATGAATATTGATGAAGGGAAGATTACTCACTCAAGCCTGATTATTGATTTTTTTATTGATTTTCTATTAAATGCAACAGTTGGTAAAAAATATGTCAAATCACACAGATGACTCAATTAGAAATAATTGTACAAGTTAAATTCATTTTACCTTTTTTATCATAAAAACTTAAATAAAATAGGTTAAATTATGAGATACTTAATTAGACTTTTTTTTGGCACGCAAAATAATTCTTTTAAATTTGTAATACTTGATTATTGGGACCAAGCACTGCACCTACATGAAAAGTATAAAAACAATAAAAATAAAATATGTTCATCATCGTAAAAAAGAAGTGTTGTATTCATCACAGCAACTTGGTACAATTATAAATTTGCATTTATATATATTGTAAAACTGTACACATAATTTAAATGTGCCTACATGCTAGCTACAACAATCCTATTAATTTTTAATGGCCACAACACTAACTACAACTATTGTATTGATCCTAACATTAGACACGCGATTCCACGAAAAAGTTATTTTATGGTGAACTCTATAATGGTCATTCTCTCTCTTAGGTTGTTAGGAATTATTGCTACAATTCTGTTTACTATTGCATAGCATATTAGGTCTGGCCTCGCTATTCATATGTACTAGTTATAATAAAAATATCTCGAAAGTATTTTTCTTTCTATAGTAAAAAAAATTTAAAATTGATAAAAAGTTTTGATTTCGAACCGAAATCAGAATAAAAATTTAATAACTTTTTTATTGCAATAACTAATACTCTTTCAAAAAATATTAGTTCAAAATTTTAACTCTGTTATTGTATAAAATGATATTTTTAAATAAATACAAATATTTTTACATACTTTGCAAATTTTTAAAAATATTTTATTATGCTAATTTGTACTAAATTTACTTATTTGATAACTTTAACTTCATTTTCATCTTTTGAATTATCTTCAAATGTTGTACACACTTTTCCACAGCTCACATAGATTTATTAAAAGAATAATGATAAAAACATTATGACTTACTATAAAATATTACCATCTAATTAATAGTCTTTCTACGCATATGATATCACGTGGAATCTCTATTATATTCTATAAATACTCCGACTATACCTTCATCGACCTTACACAAACAAGAAACAACCACACTACTACAAAATATCATCTCCTTTATCTTTTTGTTCCCCTTCCAACAAAATAATGATGCACCTCATAATTACAGCTCTTGGCTACTTGAAATGGGCATGGGATTTCCTGCTTCACTTCTCCATCTTCCACTCTCACCCACTTAACCATCCAGAGCTACTGAAGGCAGGCAACTACGGACATGATCCTCGTACACCATCGACTAGTTATTACAACAACTACGAGGCAACAGAATGTCCTGTGTGCCTATGCAAGATTGAGCAAGGAAACGAGATCAGAGAACTGAGGTGCGACCATGTTTTCCATAGTGTGTGTTTAGACAGGTGGATCGATTGCGGGCATGCCACGTGTCCTCTGTGCAGGGATTTCCTTGCTCCACGTAGGAGCCTCGACGAGTTGGGGATGGAGAGTATTGTGCTCAAGTACGTATCGTTTGGTTCTAACAGAGACCAAGACACATGGTGGCTTAGATGAACCATCCATCCATTGGAATAGAGACAAACCAAGAGTCTGAGTTGACCCCAGATAGAAAGATGCCTTGTATAATGTTATGCCTAATGGCAATATAAAATTGGGCAAGCGTTCATTTTCCTTCCTTAGATGTATTGGCCCACGGGTACATATAAAATTGGACAAGGTTTGCAAATTTTGTTCCATTGGGCCAGGCTTGTGTTTCAATTGATAATTTTATAATTCTTGGAATGTTCACATCTTACAATCCAAAATCTTAAAACAACAACGAATATATAAATTTTAGAAGGAGTAAATACTTATAAATCTCAAGATTTGAACATAATATACTTATAAATCCCTCCGTAACCTATTTTCAATGGTTATGCGTTTTGGTTTGCACTTCTCCGGATGTAGGTGTATTATTATTATAGACGACCGTAGAGCTCTTTGGATCGATTTTTCAGTGATATTTTGGTATTCATTATTAGATGGTGCTTACAATTATGTTTGTAGATAGACATTAACCGATAATTTTTATGTATTTTGGTGGACAATTTGGTGAAATACAATACTCTACTCGTAAAAACAAATTGAAAAAATGAACTCGATAGTTCTTGGGACCAATTCTTGTTTTCAATGAAGTAATATTATCACATGAATGTAACATTACGTGATTTGACTAACTGGCTCCACTATATTAACACGGGTATTTTTTGCATGCTTTGCCCTCCAATCGCACACATTCTGGTTCCACCGACTAGCTTCAATTCTGGGTCACTCATCCTAATCCTATCTTTGACCAAACGTGTTTTAAATTTTAAGTTTTTTCCAGGATGTGTGCCCGAAAAAAAGATACACTTTATTGGTATGGATAGTAACAATCAAATCATTTAAGTATTTTTACATAATACATATACGGGGTATCACATCCATCCCTCCTTGAATATGTGACGTCCTCATCACGCTAGATACACACCTTGCTTGTAGGTGCATTCGAGCTCCGAATCACACCGTATAAGTCGAGATCGCTCTGATACCAAATATAACGTCCCATAATTTGACCGACCGCATGCATTGTACCAACACAGGTCTTTTTAGCGTGCTTTGTCCTTGCTCGCACGCATCCTAGAAAATTTCTCATGGAGTCACCCATGATGATCCTACTTTAACCAAACGCGTTTAACTTTGAAGTTCTTTAAGGATGTGTGCCTGAAAAGAATGTGCACCTCGTTGGTATGGATAGTAACAATTAAATCACTTAAACTTTTTACATATTACATATACGAGTATCACAATTAAATCACTTAAACTTTTCACACATTACATATACGGTATCACAATTACGTTAAAAAAAATCCCCACATCTCTTTAACACACCCAACTCCATTAAAACTGTCTTATCTCCGTTAAAATAACTCCCACTCGTCTCATCTCTCACCTCTCCCGTAAAAATGTGAAACACAATCAATTAATTGTAAATCTAAATCGAAACCCAAACAATAATATCCCCAGCCCATCGAATTATTGATACTCACTTGAAAAAGCCAAGATTCTGAAAAATAAGACAAAGAATTTTAACTAGCTTCTTGGGTAGTGAAGAGTGATAACGCAAGTCGACAAGATCGTCCAACTTTGAGAAAAGTCGATGTTGAAAAGTACTGGTTGCTGAAAATGGATGGTTGCTTCATTCCATATTATAATATCACATTCTGCATCGTACGTAGACTAGTCTCTTCCGTTCATATACTCCAAACAGCTAATTAATTTTAAATCATCGAGAAAACATAAAGGAAAAAAGATAAGCTTGTCTAAACTTTAAATTTAGTCTCTTGACTTGTCAACCATGGCCAATAATTATACGATCAACTATAGAAAATTCTGAATTAAATTCCTCATTTTCCTCATTCTTGAAGCGTGTCCATCACTACCATCATTCCTCTTAGGGTTAGTGTCTCATTGTTTAAATTCTTGGTTATCCGAAACCAATAACAATTTTAATGTTTAGGTATAGAATATTAGAATTAGGTTTAGGTGCAAAATTAGGTTTACATATGAAAGGTGAGAGGTTGGGTGTGTGGGTCAGTTACTTAAAGAGATGGAGGATTATTTTGGTAATATAGTGGTAACTCTATTGTTCTAAAACAAAAGTTGATCATAGGAATTAATGAGTTTTATTTTTGAGAACTCGGGGACTACATTATTAAGAATTAGACATCCTAGTGCATTATGTCAAAATTTGAGAACTTCTGAGTATATTTCCCATTTTTTATTATAAACAAACTCATTACTTTTGCAATAAGCAACGTGAAATTTTCAACACACGTCTCCAAACGAGTTTTATCGGTCCGAAAAATTAATGGAGAGGTGGACTGATCGCGGGCAACCCACTGTGCGGGGATTTCCTTCCCCGCGTAGGAGCTTCAACGAGTTGGGGATGGAGATTAACGTGTTCAAGTACTTACCGTTTGGTTCTAACAGAGACCAAGACACACGGTTGTAAGACAAAATATAAAAATTAAAAAGAAATTAAAAATGACAAAAGGGGCTTTGGACGGTGACCAGGGGCAATGATGACCTTCTTCAGTTTTTTCAGATTTTTCATTCTAATTGAGTCATATACACATGATACAATGTTCTTCGATAAAAATTCAAAACATTTTAATTTTAATTATCCATAAATAGAGTCCGATTATTTTCAACTCATATTTTTTAAGTTATATATAAATAGAACTCGATTTTTTCAATTCTCTCTCTAAAGTATATATATATATAATAGTATGAAAATTATCTATCGATTAAATATGTAATTATTTGCGTATATATTACATTTTATATTTAAACATAAGTTAATTATAAATAATATGTAGACGAGAAAGATATTATTTGTTAATTTGATGTCTTATTTGGCATGTTTAGAAGTCTTGGCTTTATATAAAATTGGGCAAAGGTTTGCAAATCTTTTCCACTAGTCCAAGCTCGTGTTCTACGGAAAATTTGTATGATGGCCCTACCAAGTGTCAAATTTATTTTTCTTTAACGCGGTGGCGGGTAATTCTTTTTTTTTTTTTTTACTAAAAACTAGTCTTTAGATTTTTCCAAACACAACGGCGGCTGAATTGAAGCTGCCACCAATTTAGTCGACTAAATATCACTAACACTTTGAATATGGACTATATGCTCGTGTGGGTGAACCATATTCCATGGATAGGGTTATCCTATAATGAGAATGTATATAAAAGTATATTCCGAATTGGCTTGATATTTATTTTGATTCTGAAATTGGCTTGTATATTGAATATATTTATAAAGATAAAATATTTTCAAATCTCTCTAAAATTGCAGTCATGGTCCAAGGACATTCTATTATGCCTTCTCCCCATTCACCGGCAAATCTTTCACTAAATTAACGTCGAAGTTTCAAGTGTTTGAAAATTGTTTATGCAATCTCACGTGTAATTTTAACATGAATTATTTTCACAATTCTGATATTTATTATATTCATCTTTCACGCCTATGTATTTATAAAATAGATTAAAACGTTTCTCTAGTTTGATTATATCATACACAGACTCGATGATATAACTGATATAAAAAAAATATGTGAATAACCCTCACAAAAATTAAAAATAAAACCAATAATTAATAAAACCAAACACTAGGGAATGCTCCGTCGCCTAGGCTTCTTCCCAACACCGAATTCCCAAGATTGCGGTCACGAACGAATCCAAAACAACAAACTCAATAACAATGGAAGCCAAAATAATAACGAAAAAATAAAGGAAGAAGCAAAACTCGCTATTTGATAAACCGGTTCGATCAACAATCTACATCCGGGGGCGTACCAAATCACGAGGAGAGACTTCACTGGATTTGAGCTCTAAGCTCTTTACAATGGAGAGCTCTTTACAATGGCGATGGAACTCAATAAATGCAACTACTACACACAAAAGAGGATTTACAAGGTATTTATAGAGGCAAACCCAACACTAAGTTTTTGGACGGCCAGGGGTATTCTTGTCCACGAAAAACCTTCCATCTCGTTGCCCCTAGCGACCGCTAGAATCGAGCTTTATTTTTCCCCAGCGACCGCTGGGATGCTAGCGACCACTAGGCCTTGGAGCCGGTCCTCCCCCAGCGACCTCTAAGAGGCTATCGATTGCTAGGTCCCTTTGATCTCAGCGTTTTCATCTTCGATTCTTCAGACATCGGGTACCATTTCGAGCAACCTGTTACGACAGATCGATCCCATAAACAGCAGACGAGTGTTATGAACATCCCGAACTTCCTCACTCGACCTCAGACTCCATACCTCAACATCTTCTAGCCATGAACACCACTCTCGTCATCAAGGTTTGTCGTCCTCCTCTCCTTCCAGAGTGCCCCTTTTTCTTAATTATGGTATAATTGTGAAAAAATTTGTGCAATCAAGGTTAAAAATCTTTAGGGTTTAATCGTTTTTTCCACCATGTTTTTCCCTTGGCCTTGGGTGTTAATTCTTCCTTCCCTTGCTTTTCGTTTTTTTTTCCCCTGGTGTTGGTTTTACTATAAATTACCCAACTTATAATCACGTAACCAACTCGAGTATCCCTTAGCTCATTCCATTTTGGGCGAAGCAAGTTCACAAATTTTTTCATTCCGCTTAGTAGGGCATCTTGAACTAAAAAATCGATTCTGGAAGCCAAAAAAGTTTCTCTGTTTTAAAATCCGGATATCTTCTCTTTAGTCCAGGCAGGAAATCCTACCGCGCTGGTGTTGGGGACCACTGCTCCTAGGGTGGCTTATGGGCTGCCATCCTAATGACTATAATAGGTAGAGCTTCTTCCCCTTAAAAACAATTACTGGAAAGCCGTCTCTCGATCACAGCATGAATTATCACCAGCTATTACAGTATTAATTAATAAGTGTTTGCCAACAAGTATCCTCTCATTCTAGCCCAAATCAGCTGTCTCACTGTTACAAACTACAATCACAACGAAATCAGATTCGGTCTGTCCCCTAGAAATGGGGGTGTCTAGGAGCAAATCTGGTTCCACCACAAACACCACCAAGCTCAAATAGAACTCTTTCTGCTACTGTAGTCTACTTGGCTCGTCCGGATATAAAATAGTTTGAACCAAAACCAAACTAGTGCCACGAGCTAAATTTTATTTTGAAAAAAAGCTAATAACAATATGAATATGCTTAAGCAATGAGGCAAGTCATAACCAAGACTTGCAACTCAAACATAGCTTTCGATTTGACGGACCATATTACACACATCCAAGGAAATTATAAACCAATCAGTCAAACCGAATGCCGAGGATAAAAGCCAGGCACTAGCTCTTTCACACAGGAAAATTTAAGAAGAAAAACTCTCACCTACCAGGGAAAGGTAAACAGAAAGCACACTAACATCTTCCGACGTCACATTAGAGCGTAAATCAGGAATCCCCGCACTTCACGACTCTCTGAATCGCCCTCTGTTGAGTCCGACTCAGCCCCTGCAATTTCGACACTAGTATAAAACACATGGATATGGTTGAAGAAGCCATAGCAACCCAACTGTTTTTACAAAATGTGTTTTGACTTTTGAGACGCAGATAAATACCTGGCAAAGATGATCAAGCAACGATCGATCATTCTCATACAACTTCATAAAAAAGTCTGCCAAGTAACTTGCTAAATTCATCTGCCAAGTGTGAAAAAGAACAAAATTTGTATTAGGGTTTACAGGACATCATCGACTCTGATATGTGAAACAAAAGCCTAAAGTGTTGTCACACACCTCATTTAGAGGATCAGCAGCACACAGCAAGTCATCATCCTCCTCGTCCTCTTCGTCCTAGAAGTACAAAGTCACAACAATTTAGCTACTTTTGTTGGCAAGAGGAGAGCAAATGAAGTGGAATGTACTAAGCTACTAAAAGAACGAAAAGAAAGGAAAAAGAAGGAAAAAAGGAACCATGAAGAAAACTAATCACCTCATCAAAAGCTTTGGCCCACGCTTCTAGCTGGTCATATGTCGTCCTACAATGCGAAGGAGTGGCAGCGGAGTACAAAAGGCTATTACTATTGTCAGGTTCAATGGCACCTTCTTCAATTTCTTCCCAGTCACCCTCCTGATAAAGTACCCTTGCAAAACTAAGTAAATATCTAATTGACATAGCTAAGCTAATTTTAAGGCTGAAGTTAACTTACTTCATCAGGTAAAGATGCTTGTTCCTCGATTTCAATTAAAGCATCTGCTAATAAAGCCATTATCTGATACCAAAACAGAAAAAAATCGATAACAATGAATAACTGCTTGCAGAAACTTGCAAAAAAAGCAATGCTTCAAAGTACACAATATTCTCTTTGTTCACTTTTGGGCTTTAAAAAAATTAAGGAGTCATTATGGTGTCAGTAAACTTGAAACTGCAAGAACAGACTGATAACCTTGAACCAGTCTGCAGAATTCAAAGTACTCGAACAAAACCACAAAACTATTATCAAAGAAATCTTCTGCAGAGCCATTTCTATTTATCTTGTCAAAAAAGAAAACATCTTTATTCTTGTGGGGCATACCTTGGCTGGAAGCGGGATAAGAGTCCACTGATCTGGAACTACTTTAGATTTCGACCGTGTGGTAATCTCTGCAGAAGACTAAACACGAAGAAGTAAGATTGTCTATTGTTACTTACCGCTAGCCCTATGCACAAGCAACAACTGAAAGATCAAACCTGAATCAGATGGCCATGAACGCTAATTTTTCGTAGTTCAGGATGGCTTGATGATAGCAGTAACGCCAACGCAGAAGTTGTGACTTTAATCTGATAAGCTCCCTGAACCTCAGCTGCAATCAGACAAGATTAGTATGGAACAGCCAACAGGTCAACGTCAATGTTATTAATATTTATAAGACGTGGAAGTTGGCAGATGTGCATAAAGTAATATATCGGCAGAGCTCGAGCAATAGAAATTGTCCAATGGCTTTCAGCGGCAAGCATTGAGACCACAGTTAAGATGCCAGGGTCAAAATGACTAGGAATACAAACCGCTAGATTCCTAGAGTATTGATGCTCAAGATCTCATCAATCCAATAATATCCAAGCCAATACCAAAGAAGTTAACAGATTAATATACTTAAATTATGATATCATTCTCAATAACTCAGATTCAAACATCCAGGAAATATAGACATGGTGGAGTATGAAAGTGGAACACATTGCCTTCCTCCAGATCCAAGGTAACGCATAATCCTCAAGACCAAATCAGTGAGTAATCAACCTTCACTGACATATATGGAGTGGAAGATGCATGTACACCAAATCATATACTAGATAGAGGTACAGGCTGGTGAGAAATCACCTTGGTGCTTAGTCCATTCAGACATCAGACAGACAAAGGCATTATCATAGGCTTCAGCTGGAGTACTGACCAGAGTATCAATAAACTGTTCAACACTAGGAACACTTATGTGTACCTGCATGTCGAATTAACAGGATAATAAAAACCTGCTCCAGATAAAAAATAAATAAACGCAATTCGGGCATGACATTTAATAACAATAAAACAGGAAATGCAAAGGAATTGAGCACTTCCATAATGCCCAATAAACCCCAGTGAAAGTACTATGGCCCTAATTCAAGTATTACGACACAAAATATGTCATAGGTGACATTATGCTTATATCTAAGATTTTCCCTCATGCTCATCCAGAGATAACTGTATTTTGCTATAAATTTTGCACAGGAATTTTTAATATTGCAAGAAAAAAATTTATATAGTAAGAACCAGAAGCAAGTACCAGTCTTGCAAAGATCAGTAACAGTGAACTTCTTAACCCTGTAATTTGGGCTGACTGCAACCTCCTGACAAGAGCAGCAACCAGGTACTGGATATGCTTTGCCATTTGATGAGGCAAATGTAAAATAAGTTGCAAAATGTAACTTCCAACAAATAGAGATCCAGAGCTTTCCATTTCAGGATCAAGAAGCCTGCACGTAACAAGAGCAGTAACCAGAAGGAACACTTCTATTACAGAGTAAACCACATGTAACAACCGAAAGAAACCATAAAAAAGGGTCACATCATTGGCTACTGCAAGCATGACGCTTATAGTGGCTAAAGGTGTCATTTTTAAACTTCAAAAGAAACAAAAGGACAGAATCAGTTTCTCATATTTCTAAGCATTTTGTCAAAGATGTAAAACTAGTAATAGCTTTGCTGCTTGTTTATGAAGTGATAAACTTTCCAAAGTTCAGCACCACATAAAAGAAAGCAAAGAACAACACTGGCAACAATATAGCAAGAGAATAGTTTATACAACAAAAATTCAGCGCATTATGTATTTTAGAAAGGGTTTCTTTATGGCATAATCACCCAGTTCAACAAACAAAGTTAAATCAACACTGAGTTCTGAATATATCATATCACTGCCACGGATTCAAGAATCGACAAACAATAGATAACAGAAGCATCAAGCTAAACCAAAACAACCAACAAGACCAGATTAAAGGAATACCTAGAAGCTACATCTAGCATACTTCTCATAATAAATTCAGGATCAGCAGCCCAAGCAAGTAGTTGTTGCTTTCCCCCAGCCACTAGTGCAGCTAAACATTGTGTGGCATTCTGTACAGTCAAGGGATCATGTCAGTTCTCTGTGATGCTGATGGCAATGTAGTATTACAAGCCTAGGCAATTATATAAAAGTGGACGAAACATATAAGACAAAAAGGGAAAAGAACCTGCAATTCACTGTGGTCATCGCTTTGTAGGAGTATCCGGATGATAGAATCGAAACAAACATCGTATACTGCTTTTACTACATCAGTGGGAGCATTCTGTACAATGCTATCAGAAACTGTAATTAGCAAAGTACGTATTACAACTCCGCCAGTGTAGGAAATCACACTTCAAAATCAACTGAATGGCACGGAAGTACTGTTTGTAAACCCAAAACTTGCCTTCAATAGCATAGTAACCAAATCCAAGGACGCTGCTATCAATCCATCAGGTTGTGCATGTGGCTGATGATAAGAAAAAAAACATAAAAGAATTGTTTATTATTAATTTTTTAAGTAGCAAGTTATGGCACCAAATATCCCTTGTCCACCATACCTTACTTAAGATTGGCCCAATCTGCGGTAGGATACGAGATACCAATGGATGAATAGAACCAGGAACTTTTTTTACGGCCTGTGACATGAAGAAAGACATTAATTTACTCTTCCACGAAAG
>SOPF01035035.1:0-10992 GCA_012979155.1 Hypericum perforatum
CGAGCTTGGTCATCAGCTTCGCCGGAGTTTCTGTCTGGTTGAAGTTCCCCGAGCGGAAGATGAATATTGATGAAGGGAAGATTACTCACTCAAGCCTGATTATTTATTTTTTATTGATTTTCTATTAAATGCAACAGTTGGTAAAAAATATGTCAAATCACACAGATGACTCAATTAGAAATAATTGTACAATTTAAATTCATTTTACCTTTTTTATCATAAAAACTTAAATAAAATAGGTTAAATTATGAGATACTTAATTAGACTTTTTTTTGGCACGCAAAATAATTCTTTTAAATTTGTAATACTTGATTATTGGGACCAAGCACTGCACCTACATGAAAAGTATAAAAACAATAAAAATAAAATATGTTCATCATCGTAAAAAAGAAGTGTTGTATTCATCACAGCAACTTGGTGTTATATACATACTTATATATATATATATATATATATATATATTGTAAAACTGTACACATAATTTAAATGTGCCTACATGCTAGCTACAACAAATCCTATTAATTTTTAATGGCCACAACACTAACTACAACTATTGTATTGATCCTAACATTAGACACGCGATTCCACGAAAAAGTTATTTTATGGTGAACTCTATAATGGTCATTCTCTCTCTTAGGTTGTTAGGAATTATTGCTACAATTCTGTTTACTATTGCATAGCATATTAGGTCTGGCCTCGCTATTCATATGTACTAGTTATAATAAAAATATCTTGAAAGTATTTTTCTCTATAATAAAAAAAATTAAATTGATAAAAAGTTTTGATTTCGAGTCAGAATCAGAATAAAAATTTAATAACTTTTTTATTGCAATAACTAATACTCTTTCAAAAAATATTAGTTCAAAATTTTGATTATATTATTGTATAAAATGATATTTTTAAATAAATACAAATATTTTTACATACTTTGCAAATTTTTAAAAATATTTTATTATGATAATTTGTACTAAATTTACTTATTTGATAACTTTAACATCATTTTCATCTTTTGAATTATCTTCAAATGTTGTACACACTTTTCCACAGCTCACATAGATTTATTAAAAGAATAATGATCAAAACATTATGACTTACTATAAATTATTACCATAAAATTAATAGTCTTTCTACGCATATGATATCACGTGGAATCTCTATTATATTCTATAAATACTCCGACTATACCTTCATCAACCTTGCACAAACAAGAAACAACCAC
Organism: Hypericum perforatum; assembly: GCA_012979155.1. Taxonomy (NCBI): domain Eukaryota; kingdom Viridiplantae; phylum Streptophyta; class Magnoliopsida; order Malpighiales; family Hypericaceae; genus Hypericum; species Hypericum perforatum. Next base: position 1,220 of record SOPF01035035.1, read on the forward strand.
CCTACTACAAAATATCATCTCCTTTTATCTTTTTGTTCCCCTTCCAACAAAATAATGATGCACCACTTAATTACAGCTCTTGGCTACTTGAAATGGGCATGGGATTTCCTGCTTCACTTCTCCATCTTCCACTCTCACCCACTTAACCATCCAGAGCTACTGAAGGCAGGCAACTACGGACATGATCCTCGTACACCATCGACTAGTTATTACAACAACTACGAGGCAACAGAATGTCCTGTGTGCCTATGCAAGATTGAGCAAGGAAACGAGATCAGAGAACTGAGGTGCGACCATGTTTTCCATAGTGTGTGTTTAGACAGGTGGATCGATTGCGGGCATGCCACGTGTCCTCTGTGCAGGGATTTCCTTGCTCCACGTAGGAGCCTCGACGAGTTGGGGATGGAGAGTATTGTGCTCAAGTACGTATCGTTTGGTTCTAACAGAGACCAAGACACATGGTGGCTTAGATGAACCATCCATCCATTGGAATAGAGACAAACCAAGAGTCTGAGTTGACCCCAGATAGAAAGATGCCTTGTATAATGTTATGCCTAATGGCAATATAAAATTGGGCAAGCGTTCATTTTCCTTCCTTAGATGTATTGGCCACGGGTACATATAAAATTGGACAAGGTTTGCAAATTTTGTTCCATTGGGCCAGGCTTGTGTTTCAATTGATAATTTTATAATTCTTGGAATGTTCACATCTTATAATCCAAAATCTTAAAACAACAACGAATATATAAATTTTAGAAGGAGTAAATACTTACAAATCTCAAGATTTGAACATAATATACTTATAAATCCCTCCGTAACCTATTTTCAATGGTTATGCGTTTTGGTTTGCACTTCTCCGGATGTAGGTGTATTATTATTATAGACGACCGTAGAGCTCTTTGGATCGATTTTTCAGTGATATTTTGGTATTCATTATTAGATGGTGCTTACAATTATGTTTGTAGATAGACATTAACCGATAATTTTTATGTATTTTGGTGGACAATTTGGTGAAATACAATACTCTACTCGTAAAAACAAATTGAAAAAATGAACTCGATAGTTCTTGGGACCAATTCTTGTTTTCAATGAAGTAATATTATCACATGAATGTAACATTGCGTGATTTGACTGACTGGCTCCACTATATTAACACGGGTATTTTTTGCATGCTTTGCCCTCCAATCGCACACATTCTGGTTCCACCGACTAGCTTCAATTCTGGGTCACTCATCCTAATCCTATCTTTGACCAAACGTGTTTTAAATTTTAAGTTTTTTCCAGGATGTGTGCCCGAAAAAAAGATACACTTTATTGGTATGGATAGTAACAATCAAATCATTTAAGTATTTTTACATAATACATATACGGGGTATCACATCCATCCCTCCTTGAATATGTGACGTCCTCATCACGCTAGATACACACCTTGCTTGTAGGTGCATTCGAGCTCCGAATCACACCGTATAAGTCGAGATCGCTCTGATACCAAATATAACATCCCATAATTTGACCGACCGCATGCATTGTACCAACACAGGTCTTTTTAGCGTGCTTTGTCCTTGCTCGCACGCATCCTAGAAAATTTCTCATGGGGTCACCCATGATGATCCTACTTTAACCAAACGCGTTTAACTTTGAAGTTCTTTAAGGATGTGTGCCTGAAAAGAATGTGCACCTCGTTGGTATGGATAGTAACAATTAAATCACTTAAACTTTTCACATATTACATATACGAGTATCACAATTAAATCACTTAAACTTTTCACACATTACATATATGGTATCACAATTACGTTAAAAAAAATCCCCACATCTCTTTAACACACCCAACTCCATTAAAACTGTCTTATCTCCGTTAAAATAACTCCCACTCGTCTCATCTCTCACCTCTCCCGTAAAAATGTGAAACACAATCAATTAATTGTAAATCTAAATCGAAACCCAAACAATAATATCCCCAGCCCATCGAATTATTGATACTCACTTGAAAAAGCCAAGATTCTGAAAAATAAGACAAAGAATTTTAACTAGCTTCTTGGGTAGTGAAGAGTGATAACGCAAGTCGACAAGATCGTCCAACTTTGAGAAAAGTCGATGTTGAAAAGTACTGGTTGCTGAAAATGGATGGTTGCTTCATTCCATATTATAATATCACATTCTGCATCGTACGTAGACTAGTCTCTTCCGTTCATATACTCCAAACAGCTAATTAATTTTAAATCATCGAGAAAACATAAAGGAAAAAAGATAAGCTTGTCTAAACTTTAAATTTAGTCTCTTGACTTGTCAACCATGGCCAATAATTATACGATCAACTATAGAAAATTCTGAATTAAATTCCTCATTTTCCTCATTCTTGAAGCGTGTCCATCACTACCATCATTCCTCTTAGGGTTAGTGTCTCATTGTTTAAATTCTTGGCTATCCGAAACCAATAACAATTTTAATGTTTAGGTATAGAATTAGGTTTAGGTATAGAATTAGGTTTAGGTGTAAAATTAGGTTTACATATGAAAGGTGAGAGGTTGGGTGGGTGGGTCAGTTACTTAAAGAGATGGAGGATTATTTTGGTAATATAGTGGTAACTCTATTGTTCTAAAACAAAAGTTGATCATAGGAATTGATGAGTTTTATTTTTGAGAACTCGGGGACTACATTATTAAGAATTAGACATCCTAGTGCATTATGTCAAAATTTGAGAACTTCTGAGTATATTTCCCATTTTTTATTATAAACAAACTCATTACTTTTGCAATAAGCAACGTGAAATTTTCAACACACGTCTCCAAACGAGTTTTATCGGTCCGAAAAATTAATGGAGAGGTGGACTGATCGCGGGCAACCCACTGTGCGGGGATTTCCTTCCCCGCGTAGGAGCTTCAACGAGTTGGGGATGGAGATTAACGTGTTCAAGTACTTACCGTTTGGTTCTAACAGAGACCAAGACACACGGTTGTAAGACAAAATATAAAAATTAAAAAGAAATTAAAAATGACAAAAGGGGCTTTGGACGGTGACCAGGGCCAATGATGACCTTCTTCAGTTTTTTCAGATTTTTCATTCTAATTGAGTCATATACACATGATACAATGTTCTTCGATAAAAATTCAAAAAAATTTAATTTTAATTATCCATAAATAGAGTCCGATTATTTTCAACTCATATTTTTTAAGTTATATATAAATAGAACTCAATTTTTTCAATTCTCTCTCTAAAATATATATATATATAATAGTATGAAAATTATCTATCGATTAAATATGTAATTATTTGCGTATATATTACATTTTATATTTAAACATAAGTTAATTATAAATAATATGTAGATGAGAGAGAAATTATTTGTTAATTTGATGTCTTATTTGGCATGTTTAGAAGTCTTGGCTTTATATAAAATTGGGCAAAGGTTTGCAAATCTTTTCCACTAGTCCAAGCTCGTGTTCTATGGAAAATTTGTATGATGGCCCTACCAAGTGTCAAATTTATTTTTCTTCAACGCGGTGGCGGGTAATTCTTTTTTTTTTACTAAAAACTAGTCTTTAGATTTTTCCAAACACAACGGCGGCTGAATTGAAGCTGCCACCAATTTAGTCGACTAAATACCACTAACACTTTTTTTTAATCCTATTCTAAATCCTATTCTATTAGATCAGAAATGTTTATGCCAAGAATCGAACCATGTACTTCACCCTACCCCGTCCCACCCTAATGCTACTTGACCAAATTGTCTCTCCAATACCACTAACACTTTGAATATGGACTATATGCTCGTGTGGGTGAACCATATTCCATGGATAGGGTTATCCTATAATGAGAATGTATATAAAAGTATTTTCCGAATTGGCTTGATATTTATTTTGATTCTGAAATTGGCTTGTATATTGAATATATTTATAAAGATAAAATATTTTCAAATCTCTCTAAAATTGCAGTCATGGTCCAAGGACATTCTATTATGCCTTCTCCCCATTCACCGGCAAATCTTTCACTAAATTAACGTCGAAGTTTCAAGTGTTTGAAAATTGTTTATGCAATCTCACGTGTAATTTTAACATGAATTATTTTCACAATTCTGATATTTATTATATTCATCTTTCACGCCTATGTATTTATAAAATAGATTAAAACGTTTCTCTAGTTTGATTATATCATACACAGACTCGATGATATAACTGATATAAAAAAATATGTGAATAACCCTCACAAAAATTAAAAATAAAACCAATAATTAATAAAACCAAACACTAGGGAATGCTCCGTCGCCTAGGCTTCTTCCCAACACCGAATTCCTAAGATTGCGGTCACGAACGAATCCAAAACAACAAACCCGGAAGCCAAAATAATAAAAAAAAAGGAAGAAGCAAAACTCACTATTTGATAAACCGGTTCGATCAACAATCTACATCCGGGGGCGTACCAAATCACGAGGAGAGATTTCACTAGATTTGAGCTCTAAACTCTTTACAATGGAGAGCTCTTTACAATGGAGATGGAACTCAATAAATGCAACTACTACACACAAAGGAGGATTTACAAGGTATTTATAGAGGCAAACCCAACACTAAGTTTTTGGACAACCAGGGGTATTCTTGTCCACGAAAAACCTTCCATCTCGTTGCCCCTAGCGACCGCTAGAATCGAGCTTTATTTTTCCCCAGCGACTGCTGGGATGCTAGCGACCGCTAGGCCTTGGAGCCGGTCCTCCCCCAACGACCTCTGAGAGGCTATCGATCGCTAGGTCCCTTTGATCTCAGCGTTTTCATCTTCGATTCTTCAAACATCGGGTACCATTTCGAGCAACCTGTTACGACAGATCGATCCCATAAACAGCAGACGAGTATTATGAACATCCCGAACTTCCTCACTCGACCTCAGACTCCATACCTCAACATCTTCTAGCCATGAACACCACTCTCGTCATCAAGGTTTGTCCTCCTCCTCTCCTTCCAGAGTGCCCCTTTTTCTTAATTATGGTATAATTGTGAAAAAAATTTGTGCAATCAAGGTTAAAAATCTTTAGGGTTTAATCGTTTTTTCCACCATGTTTTTCCCTTGGGTGTTAATTCTTCCTTCCCTTGCTTTTCGTTTTTTTTTCCTCTGGTGTTGGTTTTACTATAAATTACCCAACTTATAATCACGTAACCAACTCGAGTATCCCGTAGCTCATTCCATTTTGGGCGAAGCAAGTTCACAAATTTTTTCATTCCGCTTAGTAGGGCATCTTGAACTAAAAAATCGATTCTGGAAGCCAAAAAAGTTTCTCTGTTTTAAAATCCGGATATCTTCTCTTTAGTCCAGGCAGGAAATCCTACCGCGCTGGTGTTGGGGACCACTGCTCCTAGGGTGGCTTATGGGCTGCCATCCTAATGACTATAATAGGTAGAGCTTCTTCCCCTTAAAAACAATTACTGGAAAGCCGTCTCTCGATCACAGCATGAATTATCACCAGCTATTACAGTATTAATTAATAAGTGTTTGCCAACAAGTATCCTCTCATTCTAGCCCAAATCAGCTGTCTCACTGTTACAAACTACAATCACAACGAAATCAGATTCGGTCTGTCCCCTAGAAATGGGGGTGTCTAGGAGCAAATCTGGTTCCACCACAAACACCACCAAGCTCAAATAGAACTCTTTCTGCTACTGTAGTCTACTTGGCTCGTCCGGATATAAAATAGTTTGAACCAAAACCAAACTAGTGCCACGAGCTAAATTTTATTTTGAAAAAAAGCTAATAACAATATGAATATGCTTAAGCAATGAGGCAAGTCATAACCAAGACTTGCAACTCAAACATAGCTTTCGATTTGACGGACCATATTACACACATCCAAGGAAATTATAAACCAATCAGTCAAACCGAATGCCGAGGATAAAAGCCAGGCACTAGCTCTTTCACACAGGAAAATTTAAGAAGAAAAACTCTCACCTACCAGGGAAAGGTAAACAGAAAGCACACTAACATCTTCCGACGTCACATTAGAGCGTAAATCAGGAATCCCCGCACTTCACGACTCTCTGAATCGCCCTCTGTTGAGTCCGACTCAGCCCCTGCAATTTCGACACTAGTATAAAACACATGGATATGGTTGAAGAAGCCATAGCAACCCAACTGTTTTTACAAAATGTGTTTTGACTTTTGAGACGCAGATAAATACCTGGCAAAGATGATCAAGCAACGATCGATCATTCTCATACAACTTCATAAAAAAGTCTGCCAAGTAACTTGCTAAATTCATCTGCCAAGTGTGAAAAAGAACAAAATTTGTATTAGGGTTTACAGGACATCATCGACTCTGATATGTGAAACAAAAGCCTAAAGTGTTGTCACACACCTCATTTAGAGGATCAGCAGCACACAGCAAGTCATCATCCTCCTCGTCCTCTTCGTCCTAGAAGTACAAAGTCACAACAATTTAGCTACTTTTGTTGGCAAGAGGAGAGCAAATGAAGTGGAATGTACTAAGCTACTAAAAGAACGAAAAGAAAGGAAAAAGAAGGAAAAAAGGAACCATGAAGAAAACTAATCACCTCATCAAAAGCTTTGGCCCACGCTTCTAGCTGGTCATATGTCGTCCTACAATGCGAAGGAGTGGCAGCGGAGTACAAAAGGCTATTACTATTGTCAGGTTCAATGGCACCTTCTTCAATTTCTTCCCAGTCACCCTCCTGATAAAGTACCCTTGCAAAACTAAGTAAATATCTAATTGACATAGCTAAGCTAATTTTAAGGCTGAAGTTAACTTACTTCATCAGGTAAAGATGCTTGTTCCTCGATTTCAATTAAAGCATCTGCTAATAAAGCCATTATCTGATACCAAAACAGAAAAAAATCGATAACAATGAATAACTGCTTGCAGAAACTTGCAAAAAAAGCAATGCTTCAAAGTACACAATATTCTCTTTGTTCACTTTTGGGCTTTAAAAAAATTAAGGAGTCATTATGGTGTCAGTAAACTTGAAACTGCAAGAACAGACTGATAACCTTGAACCAGTCTGCAGAATTCAAAGTACTCGAACAAAACCACAAAACTATTATCAAAGAAATCTTCTGCAGAGCCATTTCTATTTATCTTGTCAAAAAAGAAAACATCTTTATTCTTGTGGGGCATACCTTGGCTGGAAGCGGGATAAGAGTCCACTGATCTGGAACTACTTTAGATTTCGACCGTGTGGTAATCTCTGCAGAAGACTAAACACGAAGAAGTAAGATTGTCTATTGTTACTTACCGCTAGCCCTATGCACAAGCAACAACTGAAAGATCAAACCTGAATCAGATGGCCATGAACGCTAATTTTTCGTAGTTCAGGATGGCTTGATGATAGCAGTAACGCCAACGCAGAAGTTGTGACTTTAATCTGATAAGCTCCCTGAACCTCAGCTGCAATCAGACAAGATTAGTATGGAACAGCCAACAGGTCAACGTCAATGTTATTAATATTTATAAGACGTGGAAGTTGGCAGATGTGCATAAAGTAATATATCGGCAGAGCTCGAGCAATAGAAATTGTCCTATGGCTTTCAGCGGCAAGCATTGAGACCACAGTTAAGATGCCAGGGTCAAAATGACTAGGAATACAAACCGCTAGATTCCTAGAGTATTGATGCTCAAGATCTCATCAATCCAATAATGTCCAAGCCAATACCAAAGAAGTTAACAGATTAATATACTTAAATTATGATATCATTCTCAATAACTCAGATTCAAACATCCAGGAAATATAGACATGGTGGAGTATGAAAGTGGAACACATTGCCTTCCTCCAGATCCAAGGTAACGCATAATCCTCAAGTCCAAATCAGTGAGTAATCAACCTTCACTGACATATATGGAGTGGAAGATGCATGTACACCAAATCATATACTAGATAGAGGTACGGGCTGGTGAGAAATCACCTTGGTGCTTAGTCCATTCAGACATCAGACAGACAAACGCATTATCATAGGCTTCAGCTGGAGTACTGACCAGAGTATCAATAAACTGTTCAACACTAGGAACACTTATGTGTACCTGCATGTCGAATTAACAGGATAATAAAAACCTGCTCCAGATAAAAAATAAATAAACGCAATTCGGGCATGACATTTAATAACAATAAAACAGGAAATGCAAAGGAATTGAGCACTTCCATATTGCCCAATAAACCCCAGTGAAAGTACTATGGCCCTAATTCAAGTATTACGACACAAAATATGCCATAGGTGACATTATGCTTATATCTAAGATTTTCCCTCATGCTCATCCAGAGATACTGTATTTTGCTATAAATTTTGCACAGGAATTTTTAATATTGCAAGAAAAAAATTTATATAGTAAGAACCAGAAGCAAGTACCAGTCTTGCAAAGATCAGTAACAGTGAACTTCTTAACCCTGTAATTTGGGCTGACTGCAACCTCCTGACAAGAGCAGCAACCAGGTACTGGATATGCTTTGCCATTTGATGAGGCAAATGTAAAATAAGTTGCAAAATGTAACTTCCAACAAATAGAGATCCAGAGCTTTCCATTTCAGGATCAAGAAGCCTGCACGTAACAAGAGCAGTAACCAGAAGGAACACTTCTATTACAGAGTAAACCACATGTAACAACCGAAAGAAACCATAAAAAAGGGTCACATCATTGGCTACTGCAAGCATGACGCTTATAGTGGCTAAAGGTGTCATTTTTAAACTTCAAAAGAAACAAAAGGACAGAATCAGTTTCTCATATTTCTAAGCATTTTGTCAAAGATGTAAAACTAGTAATAGCTTTGCTGCTTGTTTATGAAGTGATAAACTTTCCAAAGTTCAGCACCACATAAAAGAAAGCAAAGAACAACACTGGCAACAATATAGCAAGAGAATAGTTTATACAACAAAAATTCAGCGCATTATGTATTTTAGAAAGGGTTTCTTTATGGCATAATCACCCAGTTCAACAAACAAAGTTAAATCAACACTGAGTTCTGAATATATCATATCACTGCCACGGATTCAAGAATCGACAAACAATAGATAACAGAAGCATCAAGCTAAACCAAAACAACCAACAAGACCAGATTAAAGGAATACCTAGAAGCTACATCTAGCATACTTCTCATAATAAATTCAGGATCAGCAGCCCAAGCAAGTAGTTGTTGCTTTCCCCCAGCCACTAGTGCAGCTAAACATTGTGTGGCATTCTGTACAGTCAAGGGATCATGTCAGTTCTCTGTGATGCTGATGGCAATGTAGTATTACAAGCCTAGGCAATTATATAAAAGTGGACGAAACATATAAGACAAAAAGGGAAAAGAACCTGCAATTCACTGTGGTCATCGCTTTGTAGGAGTATCCGGATGATAGAATCGAAACAAACATCGTATACTGCTTTTACTACATCAGTGGGAGCATTCTGTACAATGCTATCAGAAACTGTAATTAGCAAAGTACGTATTACAACTCCGCCAGTGTAGGAAATCACACTTCAAAATCAACTGAATGGCACGGAAGTACTGTTTGTAAACCCAAAACTTGCCTTCAATAGCATAGTAACCAAATCCAAGGACGCTGCTATCAATCCATCAGGTTGTGCATGTGGCTGATGATAAGAAAAAAAACATAAAAGAATTGTTTATTATTAATTTTTTAAGTAGCAAGTTATGGCACCAAATATCCCTTGTCCACCATACCTTACTTAAGATTGGCCCAATCTGCGGTAGGATACGAGATACCAATGGATGAATAGAACCAGGAACTTTTTTTACGGCCTGTGACATGAAGAAAGACATTAATTTACTCTTCCACGAAAG
>SOPF01035036.1:0-19152 GCA_012979155.1 Hypericum perforatum
GGAGTGGAAGATGCATGTACACCAAATCATATACTAGATAGAGGTACGGGCTGGTGAGAAATCACCTTGGTGCTTAGTCCATTCAGACATCAGACAGACAAACGCATTATCATAGGCTTCAGCTGGAGTACTGACCAGAGTATCAATAAACTGTTCAACACTAGGAACACTTATGTGTACCTGCATGTCGAATTAACAGGATAATAAAAACCTGCTCCAGATAAAAAATAAATAAACGCAATTCGGGCATGACATTTAATAACAATAAAACAGGAAATGCAAAGGAATTGAGCACTTCCATAATGCCCAATAAACCCCAGTGAAAGTACTATGGCCCTAATTCAAGTATTACGACACAAAATATGTCATAGGTGACATTATGCTTATATCTAAGATTTTCCCTCATGCTCATCCAGAGATAACTGTATTTTGCTATAAATTTTGCACAGGAATTTTTAATATTGCAAGAAAAAAATTTATATAGTAAGAACCAGAAGCAAGTACCAGTCTTGCAAAGATCAGTAACAGTGAACTTCTTAACCCTGTAATTTGGGCTGACTGCAACCTCCTGACAAGAGCAGCAACCAGGTACTGGATATGCTTTGCCATTTGATGAGGCAAATGTAAAATAAGTTGCAAAATGTAACTTCCAACAAATAGAGATCCAGAGCTTTCCATTTCAGGATCAAGAAGCCTGCACGTAACAAGAGCAGTAACCAGAAGGAACACTTCTATTACAGAGTAAACCACATGTAACAACCGAAAGAAACCATAAAAAAGGGTCACATCATTGGCTACTGCAAGCATGACGCTTATAGTGGCTAAAGGTGTCATTTTTAAACTTCAAAAGAAACAAAAGGACAGAATCAGTTTCTCATATTTCTAAGCATTTTGTCAAAGATGTAAAACTAGTAATAGCTTTGCTGCTTGTTTATGAAGTGATAAACTTTCCAAAGTTCAGCACCACATAAAAGAAAGCAAAGAACAACACTGGCAACAATATAGCAAGAGAATAGTTTATACAACAAAAATTCAGCGCATTATGTATTTTAGAAAGGGTTTCTTTATGGCATAATCACCCAGTTCAACAAACAAAGTTAAATCAACACTGAGTTCTGAATATATCATATCACTGCCACGGATTCAAGAATCGACAAACAATAGATAACAGAAGCATCAAGCTAAACCAAAACAACCAACAAGACCAGATTAAAGGAATACCTAGAAGCTACATCTAGCATACTTCTCATAATAAATTCAGGATCAGCAGCCCAAGCAAGTAGTTGTTGCTTTCCCCCAGCCACTAGTGCAGCTAAACATTGTGTGGCATTCTGTACAGTCAAGGGATCATGTCAGTTCTCTGTGATGCTGATGGCAATGTAGTATTACAAGCCTAGGCAATTATATAAAAGTGGACGAAACATATAAGACAAAAAGGGAAAAGAACCTGCAATTCACTGTGGTCATCGCTTTGTAGGAGTATCCGGATGATAGAATCGAAACAAACATCGTATACTGCTTTTACTACATCAGTGGGAGCATTCTGTACAATGCTATCAGAAACTGTAATTAGCAAAGTACGTATTACAACTCCGCCAGTGTAGGAAATCACACTTCAAAATCAACTGAATGGCACGGAAGTATGGCACGGAAGTACTGTTTGTAAACCCAAAACTTGCCTTCAATAGCATAGTAACCAAATCCAAGGACGCTGCTATCAATCCATCAGGTTGTGCATGTGGCTGATGATAAGAAAAAAAACATAAAAGAATTGTTTATTATTAATTTTTTAAGTAGCAAGTTATGGCACCAAATATCCCTTGTCCACCATACCTTACTTAAGATTGGCCCAATCTGCGGTAGGATACGAGATACCAATGGATGAATAGAACCAGGAACTTTTTTTACGGCCTGTGACATGAAGAAAGACATTAATTTACTCTTCCACGAAAGGCAGGGTCCACTGAGCAAATAGAAATATGGAATGCAAGGTGGGGTACTTTAATACAACGTCAGGGATACAAATCAATCAACAACGAGAGGTTGTTTTTAAAGATATAATAGACAACCAACAAAAGATCTTGTCAAAACTTGCCGGTATGAGGCCCCCCCCCCCCCCCCTAAAAAATTGAACTATCATAATCCACGGTTTGACCACCGTAAACTATGATTAAGCAAAGAGGAGAACCACAGAAATGGAACCAAAAATCAAGTCGGCTACAAAGGGCTGTATCACAGGCTAGAATAACGACAGAAAGAAAAAGACAGGAGGTCGCAGTAAGAAAGTCCCAGCCCAACTGCTATTTGAAACATTTGTTTTGCACAAAAGAGAAATTACTTTTATGTCCCATTGTGAACTTTGTTCTGCAACATGGTGTGTAAACACCACCATGCAAAGATCATAACCATATAAATTGAATTGGCATTACTATATAGGAGATACACAGCAAGTATTAAGCAATTAGCAGTGCCCAGAACGACCAACTCAAATTATCGAAGAAGAGATCGGAGTTCACGATGCAGTTTCTACAGAAGTGGTAAGATATGTGTAACTGATATAATTACCTCTAAGACATCGATTAAGTCAATAATGACAAATGGATCAGAGACATGCATAGACCATAGATTAAGGATGACAGGAGAAATGACTGGCTCAACAGACACTCCAGCTTTGTGGCCTACATTCACCAAAGAAAATAACTAAGGGAAACAATAAGAAATATAACTGCTTGTAACTGGTTACACACCAACCTGCAGTGATAGCAGCTTGCAGCGTTTCCAGTACAAGATGTAATGTTTCATCAGATATCTGTGACCAAAGACATTGAGTGACTCACGAGTTGCCAGAAATTGCCAATTGAAGTATAAAAGTGATGGTTATTACCTGGTAAAGGAGATCAGACAGTGATGTGAATAAACTAAGTAATTCGTGTTGAATAACTTCATTGTTTGCATCAGGAAGCAGCTGAGACAGTGCCCTACAAGCACCAATCTTTACAGGAGGGGGCCTGCAAGAAAAGAGAATCAATCAATTACTTATGGCTTTATCAGCTAGGTAAACAGCAGAAATACCAGGCCACTTACACATCCATTCCAATTGCTTTGACAGCAGCCTTGAGGTAATGCTCAAGAACTCCATGGCTAATCTGCATAACAACAGAAAACCCAATACGATATCAACCATCTGCGATGCCAACTTTAGAAAATAAAGTCAGAAAATTGATATGTTTACCGCTGAGGAAAACTTGGCAACTGATGCAAACAACCGAGCAAAAAGAAAGGGATAGTCATGCACACCTGCAGGACAAAACGACCAAAGCAAAGCATCTTGAATCAAATACCTTAATAATACTCCGACTACAAAAAGATACCCGAATAAGAAGGGCATGAATAAACAAAGGACATAAAAACAGAGAATTACTTGTCCCAATGTCTTCCGTGACCACTTGCTCAACAAGGTTTCTCAAGCAGATATCAGTTAATCCTGAATCCTGTGGTAAAAATTGGACTACTAAATAACAAATTCCAGAAAGCTCAGCATACTAAAGAGTGCCAAGACAGAAGTACAAACCTCAGCTTCCAGAAATTGGTCAGACAACGAAGCCAAAGCAAATAGTGCTGCCTCTCGCATCTTTATCAACCCAAAAATAAGTCAATTGTTGTCGAAAATCTCGGAGTACGCAGAGACAGCAGATCAACCTAATTAAAAATTAAGGAAAATCAAGATTCACATACTCTCCACCAAGTATTAGAGCTAGTAGCTTTTTCTTGTTGAGACTCGTACAATCTTGCTTTCACAGAATCGACAATGGCAATGATACCTTCCTCCCCAAAAGAATTGACCACCTCCTCAAGCAAAAGTACACCTGGCATAAAAGGATTTTGATTATTAAGATTGGGGATACAAAACAAAATGTTTAGGGGGGCATTTTGTTCAAGATAAGGAATCAGAAAGGAAAAACAGAGAAGGTTTGAAGGATCAAATGGTTAAAGGAAAGTTAAAGGTGGCCTCACAACAATAAGCTAGAGATGTGTCCTTTTCTGGTACGAAATGATTTCAATAAGTGCACCAAGTGGGTCAAACCAAGAACATCAATAAGGTCTATTACAATTGTTCGTGTTACGATGAAAAAGAGAAATGAAATATCATCTCTGACTTGGGAATGGTCTACAATGGGAAAAATCCCAATTCCAGATTGATATTATCACTAGCAAACAATATCCATTGCCATATATATTTCCCAGTTCCCTTCCTTACCTTATTATTGCCGAAACCAAATGCCCCTTGAATGCAAAAGTGGATTACAAGCTTATCTAAGATAATAATGAGAATTCACCAAACAAGTTCACGTGAAAATATCTGATCTAAAAGTCAATAAAGACTAGGAAAGCAGATTGTTAGAAGTTCATTTACTAACGGTGATCGTTACAGTACTAACTCCAACAAATCAAGTGTCTGAGACATAAAACCAGTATGAATAGTATCTTATCCAAACAGGCCTACCAGAAATCCGGCAGCTATATGTGACATCTTCCTCATCAGCAACAAATTGGTTGGCATCAGTGGACCAGGTGTGAACCTATTCATGTCATACAGTAACTCATACATAAGAATGAATGAAATGTGAGTTACAAAATCCTATTCGCAGACTGACAAACAGGAAGCCAAGGGAAGAATCTTTCAGCATATTCAACAACATTTTTTTAACTCTAAAACAAAGAAACACCAACTCGCACTCAAAATACAACATAAAAAGCTCGGAACACTCGCAAAGAACGGGGTGGTATCTAAGTGCAGAAAGTGCAGAAACTAGTGCAAACCTATTAGGACTAGTGGACAAGTCAGGTAAGGTTACTAGTGCGCCCATATGGATTACTGAAGGGCGGGCAGCCAGGCAAAATGAAATTGATGGAAAAAGGTGAACGACATGAAAACCAATGGATCAAGATAACAATTTAGTCTGGCCTCAAAGACTAAAAACAGTCCCTTGTTAAGAGAAGATATGAGACATACATCTCCACGCATATTAAACCATCAAAAAACGGTTGGGAAGCTGAAACAAACATTAACTATTTTGAGTTACCTGTTGTTCTGTTATCTGCAGGAATCCAATAGTGTAATAAGCTAGCTCCTTTATGTTAGTCCTCACAACCTACATGAAGCATATTTTACAAAATACAACTATATGGTAAGATGGTCCATATATCAAATATAGAGGAGGTAAATCATAAAATTCATGCGACCTCTTTTAGCCTGGAGTTGCCAACAATCGTCAAAAGAAATTCAACTAGCTGCACAAGAAAAGTGCATTCGTTAAAAGTTTATCATAAAGATCTGACATGTAAAGTTGCCAAGTTCCACACCAGAATAGGAAGGACGCAGCATTGTAGCCAGATCTCAAATCATTACAAGCACATATGCCTAAATGAAAGCAAGATCATTTGGAGAAACAACCATTTCATGTAACCGTGAGTTTTACAGATAGGTTAAATGGATCAAATATAGAAATTAGAAAACCATGCTTTACAGTGAAACTGGAAAAAATACCTGGATAACAAATGAATCAAGACTTTTATCTTCACCATCTGAATCGTACCTTCCCTCGTAGGCATCTTCAACACCTTCAATTGATGCCCGTACATAAACTCTAAAGGATGTCATGAAAGTTTGCCACAAAGGTCCCAAAACCACTGCAGATAAACCTTCTCTTAGAGTGGCAAAAGATGGAATTCACCATCTTTAGGCAGAAAACATTTAAGGCATAAACTTAAGGAAAGCAGATGACATACTCACCCATAAATTCACTTTCAGCAAGGCTTTGAAAATTCTGAACAAACTGATTCAGGCACTTCAAAACCTATTGAACCGATAAGTTTTAGTAATTTTTCAAATTGAATCAAAATATGATATAAATCAGGAGGCTAACCTCCATCCTCATGCTCCAATCATCAGGTTCTTCCGGATGTACTGGCTCTTTCAAAATGGTAGAGAACACAGCCATCCAAGATTTGAGCATTGGAGTCATTAATGCATGAACCTCTGTCTGTAAATGAATGTATAAGGTAATACATTGTCTAAACTTCCTTAGATGATGCATTCTTAAATCCAAACCTCCAAGATGAAAATATAAGTTTGCTGAGGGTGTACCTTGTACACACCACTCATGGCCCCGAGCATATAAGTGCATGCATATACTATTGAAAGTGCTTTGGCACGCAAATACTTGTCATAAGTCTGCATGTAAGGGTTCCAATAAATAAATCGGAAGTACTAGAAATTATTTGTAAATCAAACAGATTCTGTAAAATGAAATGAAGTCATAAGAGCATAGCATCAACCATGAAGATCCTCAAAGCCATAGCAATAGCCACAAGCGACTCAGAGCATTGACATGTAAATCCCAGAACACTTAAAACGTTTGAGCCACACAACCAGCTTTAAATTCTATGATTGCCAAATATTATTTGCAAAGAATCAAGAACATTTAACTATTCAATATCACAAAGTGGATTGTAAAATCCG
Organism: Hypericum perforatum; assembly: GCA_012979155.1. NCBI lineage: Eukaryota > Viridiplantae > Streptophyta > Magnoliopsida > Malpighiales > Hypericaceae > Hypericum > Hypericum perforatum. The sequence continues at coordinate 6,524 of SOPF01035036.1, forward strand.
CAGGTTTCAAAAGCAGCATAATACATTATACACAATTTTCTGTCATCTTAACTTGCGAAGAATCGTTTTACAATAAGAATAGGCAACAACGTAAACACCAACCTCGGAGGCAGATACAATAGCAAGTAAACATGGGAACAGAACAGGGATGAGTGATGGCACCACTCTGTCATCCAAGTCCCCGGAGATTAGAGCGAGACACTTCAGAGCCCCATTCACTACAATGATGAAGTTACAAGAGTGAAAAGTTATGAGCTAAGCAATACAACATGATACGAAATAGTAACTACTAGCAGGTTACATCCTAGCTAGGTCAAACTTCAAAGCATCCTAAAACGTTTCATCGAATTCCTTATTACTAGTTCACATACCGAGCCAAAGATATTGACTTACACTTGAACAAGCTTACATATAAAGAAACTACCTAAAATGCACAACAACAAAGATAATAAAGCCGATCCCGATTTAGCGTATGGAGGCTTCAAATATTTGATTCCTGCATTGCTAACCTCCATTCTGGTTGCCCTGGTCATTGATCAACTTCAAAAGAAACGGTAACAAATCAGGCCAATCTTCTGGCCAGTCGTGCACTGCGATGGACCCAATAGCCATACTTATCGCCGTGCAAATCTTCCTGTGAGGGTCATCCAGTGAAACCAACAACAGCCCGCGAATCATTTCCTGTTATTACAAACAACTTAGAAAAACTCATTCTCGCTCCCCATATTCGGACACCCCAAAATGCCGGGCACTAGCTAGCTTACCTTCTCTTCTCTAGCCACCACGGGAGGCTCGAACGATTCATCATCTTCCTTCCAATGCTTCTTAATAAACTGCTTAAGCAGCACGGCCGCTAGGTAAACAGCTTTCGAGTTAACTTCCACAAAACAGATAAAAACGTCGCAGTAAAAAACATTCCAATCAAACGTGGAACCGAAAAAGAAAGGATATCTGGCGCAATCCGAACGAGAGCTCCCGGTTAGCAGCAACCTTAGACAGCGCGAATCCGAAGCCTTTTACGAAGAAAAAAAAAACGAATAAACATTAACAAGAACAAGAACACGAGGGGGTTCCCAAAAAGAAAAGGAGCGGCAAAACGGAAATTAAGGACCTGGGTGGAGAGAGGCCTGGTTAAGGGAGGCTTCGGCGAAAGAACGGACGTCGCCGGCGGGATCGAGAGTCGCCGTCAGGCAGTTTACTAGCCATTGCTGATCCTGGTCGACAATAACCGCCATCGCCTCGAGTGGGGCCCACCTAGCTGGCGGGTTTAGGGTTTTGAAGTTGAGATGGAAATGGTGAATTTGGCGCGGGGGGAGTGTGTGTTCTTTTCCCTCTATCGACTCTCAAGTATATAACCGATGGGCGATGGCCTTCTTGGCAAATTTTCTTACGGTCCATGTATTAACTGAAATTACTTCCAAAGTCCTAAATTTCTTCGTTTATTGGAAAAAAGACGATTTTAATTAGAGGTCCGAGCAATTGTCCAGAACATGCATGTCGATATAGGCTAACGGACAGAATCTATGCGAATCATATTAACATTTTCTTCATTTAATATTCGCATTTTTTTATGCAATAATAGTATGTATATTTTCTTATCTAAAATTGTTCAAAAAAATATTTGCGTATTCTGTACCATTGACTAACCATGTAGTTTTTTTAGTGTTATGCCACATCAGCTTCCACTAAATGAGTAAATGGATTGTTGTACATGGTTTTAAAAAACGCGGTCCGACTGGCAATTTGATCGGTCGGATCGCGAATCAGAGTTCAGGGCATGTTGTTTTTATTTTAAAAAATAGAGTATGGTCGGACTGGACAATTTCTGGCCCAACCAGATTGTTTGTCCAGGAAATCTGGCCGGACCGGACCAGTCGGCCAGAAATTTGATATTTTTATATATTTTTTATAAAATTTATAGATTATTTACCTATATACCTATCTATATTTCAAAAAATTAATTAAAAATTAGAAAGAAAAAGATTTGTTCTAACCGGCAGTTGGGCCGGTTGGACTAGTTGACCCGGAGTTTGGACCCAATTTCGAGTCGACCTCCGGCTCATTTTTTAAAACCCTGTTGTTGTATTGTAACTTATCAAATTAATTTCTATTAATTTATGATATATTAAATATAGTTCGTTTAAGTATTAAAAGCTCTTGAATCTCTCTTCTCACATCAAACTCGTCATCTCCTTCGTCCCCGACTACCCCTCTTCTTCCTCACCTGCCTCTCACATTTTTTCTCCCTAACGTAAAGAGCTTCGTAACATCCTTGAGACCGCTCTTTCGAAGCCCAACCACACAATCAGGCCAAATAAACCCTCGCCCATCTAATACTAACCCATTACAGTAAGTTCAACTAAATCTAGTCCTGAAATATTACCAATTTATCTATTAGATTTGGCTTCTCCAAAATTGGCATGTTAAAAAGGGAAATCATATTGCGTGCTTCAACATTTCCAAATTACTGTACATATTACCATATTGGTGCAACATTTCCAAATCACTATAAATTACCTCATTGGTGCAACATTTCGTTCTAGATCTTGAAATGTATTATTATCTATTTAATGTTCTAACTTTTTGATATCTCGAATTCAAATTATATCAAGTCGCTTGTCATTTAATTTTAGTATTCGTCAAGTGACCTTTGGTCCAGGCACAAAGATGAGGAGGGGTTTGGGAAGTCCATAATTCAATTCCTAGCACGTTGTAATAGAATAGCTATAAGAATAGGATCTTAAAAAAAAAATTAGTACTCGTTGATTCCTTAAATAGCTAATTGTATATAAAGTTAATAGCAATAATCGACTTACCAAAAAAAAGCAAAAGATCTTCCAAATTATTGTTTTGGTAAGGATTTTTCTAGTTAAATTATACCATCGTAACCATATAAATACATGAGTTGCTTCCTATCTTTCAATCAAATTATTACAACCAACTCTCTTCTAGATACTCACTAGATAAATCATGGAATCCAAGAAAATAATTAATACAATTCTTTTAGTGTTGGCTTTAGAAGCTTTGCTCGGTTCTTATGGGAGTATCCCGCCGAAAAAATATATTGTTGGAGGCAAATATCATTGGGATACTGTCATTGATGTTGAATCATGGGCTTCGAAGATAGTATTTTATGCTGGTGACCAACTAGGTAATTTCTTGTTTTTTTTATATGTAATTGTAAATATTTTTGCATTTTCTAATGTTAAGAAATTTTCTACAGAGTTTATATACGATTATCAAGAAGACGACGTTGTAATAACCGACAAACAAGGGCACGACACTTGCACCGTAACAGACAATTCGACTGTACTGGAGAGTTCGGGGGATAATATTGTCACACTTCCTTTCGGCCCTAGTTACTACATTACTAGCACCTCCGAAAAATGTTCTGGCGGTATGAAGATGGCCATATTCGGGAAAGCACGACCACCGGCTATCTTCCGCAATTGAAGTATAATCTATAGTTGTTATTATTGATTTTGCAATAAAAAAAAATAAACTTATATCTTTCATTAATTCGAGAATAATGAAGTTTGTTTTGTTTATGTTGAAAGATTGTGATTTTCTTTCAAGTGAATTCTATTGTACTGTCAAAACTTGTGTCCGAAGATTTCTAATACCACATGGTAAAACATAATTTATTACTTTCATTACCTAAACCAAAACGTAAACTAGTTATTTTCCTAAGTTCGAACACCATCATAGCTCAACAATATGAAGCAGAAAATTATTATGAGAGAATTGCCTATTGATTACTTCTCCTTATTAATAATGACATTAGTACTTCTTGTAATTATTCATACGCGGGCACGCAAACTCCAAAATCTAAAAAATCATAACAAATGCTGAATTTAATTCATGGCACACAACCACACGACACAAAACTAAACATAAACAAATACTAACCAGTATTTTAGGTTTGAAAATTGTAGTATTTTTTAAAGATGATTAAAAATTTCTCAAAAAAATATGACATTTTTTTTATGTTTCCAATGACTTAAACTGGAAATTAACTAGAAAAACTCTTTCAATTGTCAGTCTAAATATTTATTGATTTATATTTACTTATTTACTCGTAACTTAACTGATAAGTTTTGAAACTACAAAAGTAAAGTGATAAAGCATCAAAACATGATTTACCTGAGAAATGTTTCCCAAATATTAAAGCACGCATCTTGTAATTTTAGCGAATAGAACGTAAGTTTTGCCTTTATCAGCTAATAAAATTGGGAGCAAATTAGTTGATTCACTTGCCTTTGAATGCAGACTAAAACAACAATTATAATGGGTACGAAATGAAAAATGAATCACATTGACATATTTTGTTATTTAATATTAGGATATTTTGTTTGATAAATTGACATATTTTGTATGTCAACATCGATATGTCTAAAAAAATTGATGAAAAAAATATTTTAGACCATAACATGATAGATCGATCATATTGACATATTTTGTATATAAAAAATGACATGATCTTCTTTTGTAAATTTTAGCATTTTCTGTAAAAAAAAATAACATACCAATAACATGCAAATCATGTAAATATTAATATATTCATAATATTAATATCAAAAAAATATATATTGGTACGATGCATTTTTATTCCTTATCATTTCAAATATTCTTTTTCTATACCCAATCAATTCCGGATCCACTCCTTTCCACGTTATTCATGTAATCGCGCATTATGGAAGGTGGCCCATTTCTTATTTTATAAAAAGAAGATGGTCCCGCATATGGAGCAAACCAAATTAGAGCTTTTCTCTGCCAGCGAAGCGAATTTAAGGATCGCCCCTGCCTCTTCAAACCTGCCTTTTTTATTTTGAAAATTACTTTCTTTTGAAATCTTGAATCCAAATTTGTTTGAGATTTGTTTTATAGATTGTGGTATATCAAAATCAATAAACTAATTGATCTAAATTTTAATGGAATAAACTTTTAAAAAATAACAAAAAAAAATTTTCAACAAATATTTGATACTCGTAAATTCTCAAAATTGGAATTAGAACAACGATGATAGTTGAACACCAAACAGAAAAAAATCAGTCGGAAGATTTGTTATGTCAAAATCAAAATCTCCTAAATAACAACAAGATTACGTCAAAATCAAAACCTCTTCCATTTCTTTGTTATCAATTACTCTTTTTGGGTCAGGTAGGTTTGTTATCAATATAAATTGTCGACCACAGTAACCCCAAATCGAGACAAAAACTACACACAACTGAAAAACTATTGATCTGTTTTTTTTTTTCGAATGTACAAGTAGTTAATCACATAATATTCCAATTTCATTTTAATCTAAATTTAAAATTAGCCCGTTACAATAACAAATTAAATAACCACTTAAGTACCGATACTTATTATGGCACGAGGAACTGTCGAGCTCCGGCAATTAAGAACGTATCAGCGTAAAAGAGTTTTGTAATATTTCAAAAGGTTATATTCAAACTCACCTTTCTCTCGAAGCAACCTGAGATGAGACATGAATTTGAAAATTCATCTTGTATGTTGCTTGGTCTTTTGAAGGATCAATCATAGTACAGACAAGATTTAGAGAACATGGAATTGGGGATTTGTGAAAAGTAAAAGAAAAAAGAAAATAAGATGCAAATGAAGCAAATATCTTAGTCTAAGTTAATGAATACTCTTTAACAACTTGAACTTCATCATTATTCTTCTTAAAACTGGGAACATGGTGGCTGAAAATCCATCTCAAGCTCTTGAAGCTCTTCCTGCTCCTCTTGATCCCCCTCATCTCTGTGATCCTAAATGACCCACCATGTGGAACAAACCCATCTCCCACAAGAGGATGATCACCAACACTCTTCCTCATGCTTCCAAACACACTATTGGAATGTGACAAAGAACCCAATTTCACCTCAGGGATGATATTAGTTGGGAGATTATCAAACTTGAGGTCAATGAACCCTGAGTCATCATCATCATCATCAAACTCACTCCTCCTCCTTGGCTCAGGCTCACTGAACCCACTTCTTCTATCATGGTCAAAGAGCAACCCACCATTGAAGCCAGAGCTTCTAGCATTTGAAACAGAGCTCCTTGCACCTGAGAATGTGCTTCCATCCTCAGAAGACCCAAAGAGGGTCCCTCCTCCTCCTCCTCCGCCCCCGAAGCTGCATAGAGATCTTGACCTAGAAACACAACCACCACCCACGTAGTCCACAACCCAAACATCACTCTTACCATTGGTAGTAGTACTCTTTTCTGTTCTCTTCTTCTTACAGAACAGCCTCCCAATCCTCCAAAACCCGTTTCTTCTCCTCTTGATCTCCACACTCCCATGATCATTCTCCAACAAGAAGGAGATCCTACCAACATCTCCTCCATTGTTGGTGGAGGAGGAGGAGGAGGAGGAGGAGATCTCTGAGGAGCATGAGCAAGAGGAGAGCCTCGGATGGCCGCAATCCGAACACACCAAGCTCATCAACCTCTCCTTGAGGCAATATGAACACACACCAACTGGGGAGGAGTAAGGATGTTTCCTGCATGGGAGTGACGCTTCTGCGTAGTCTTGGAAATACTCAGTCCCATTGTTCATCTTCACTCCCTTTCCCCTCTCCCTCATTTGTTGGTTTGTACAAGAAGATGAAGAAAGTTACAGATAATGGTGGTTTCAAGTGAGGAAGGGACAGTGACAGTTCTTACACAGAGAAGAGTATGGGAATGGGATAGAGATGGACGTGGGATTGACTCATCAGGCAGTAGGTAGGTCGAAACGTGAACTTTACGTTTCCTGGAACAATAAAAATCGAAACAGTGGGGAGAGAGAGAGAGAGAGAGAGAGAGAGAGAGAGAGAGAGAGAGAGAGGTAATGAGAAAAGAAAGGTTGGATGGTGGAGGAAGGAAGCCAAAGCAATTGGGTTTTCTTTGAAGGGTAGCAGCACTTGAGAAGTAGAAGTAGGAGTAGGAATAATTATGTAAGGAAGTAAATGCAATAGTCTAAGAAGTGGAGTAGTACATCAGTGGACATACTCTTTCAAGTGAAAATATATATTTTTTTCGTTTTCACCAATTTGTGAGTTTTATATTAGTTGAATTTAAATTTAGTATTTGTTGTTTTCTATTATTGTAATGAATTGACATTGATAAATCAACCTTTGAAAAATAAATAAAAATATATTAGTATTTTACCTATCAAGTGTTGATATTCTAAATGAAAATATGACATTGTGGATATGGTCAAAAAAAGTTATCTTGATTCTTCAATAAAAAAAATTACAAAAAATTATCTCGTTTTATGTTTCAAAGTATACTATACTCGTGTAAAAAATTGCCTTATCATATTGTACTAAAATGGTATTTCTCCTAAAACATTTACTGTTAATCTCTATCTTTTGTGTATTTTTTTAGATGAGATATTTGTTTATATATTTAACGATATACATGATCGAATATTGAATTGCATTTTAAATACAATTCTTCCAATAATTTTTTTCTGTTGAATCTTCAATCTAAAATTTGTCTTAGGTAAATCTAAACTTTACAACAAAACAAAAGATACTGTTTGGTAAAGAATTTAGTTTCTAAGACTTATTTAAGATTGTTTACTGTTTGAGTACTATTTTCTTTAGGGATGTTTGAGTATTATTGACCATACTACATTTGTGAAATGGCGCACATTCCGACAATTACATCGCGATTGGGTTCGTCCGATGAAGCATGAAAGTAACTACTCTCTTATCGGAATGCCACCGATAAATATAAAGCATTAGTTGATCCCAAAAAAATAAAGCATTAAAGGGGAAAGGTTGAACGAAATTGACTAGTCAAGCCAAAACATGAAACATGTATTCATGACGTTTCAATTCCGATGTTGTAGGATGCAACATTCTAAAACAATGTGTTAAAAATTAATCGTAAAATGTTATGCATAACTCGAATATTAATTAACTTCGTAAATTAACGGATATATAGTGATGTCAAAACGGATACGGTACACACAAGTTTAACTAAAACAAATGACGATATAAGAAATCCAGAGTTGTTCAATAAATTACGAAATTCCTATCTATAAAACTTGGTTAAATTTTCGGTTGTGACATTATTGGATCGACCTGCCATATTTATGAATAACATTTGAACCATCTACGACTAGTTAAGTGCTTCATAATTAACTTTGAGCTAAAAAGCAAAATGACGAGATTAATTCTCTACTTAGATCAGACGATAAGTGTGACCCAGAATTTCTCATTTATCCTATCCTCAACTTTGCCCAATAGATAGTAGCTTCGTTCCTCAAACTTGTTCTCTGATCTGGAACAGCAGTCTTTAGTCCTCCACTTGGATTCACTTAGATGATCTTTGCTTGCAATCTGTTAGTTTTGCCGGATGTGTGCTTTGAGGACTGTCTCACTTCCCTCCACCACTACATTTGTAAATTTTTTCTAATACAAACTATTTACTTGCCCAAAAAAAACTCTTTGCTTAGATCCAAGTCCTTCAAGTTTGAAATCGGCCACGGAAGCCGGAAAGCAACTCCACAATTAGAATTTTCATCGCAAAAGCAAAGAAAGATGTCGGAGTGCGAAAAAGAAGGCCATCCGGCTAAAAGCATCACATTCACCTGTACAACCCCCATAATTTTATGTCCTTTTCATTGTATATCTTTAGCACGTATGCAACCAGCCAATCTTTTCCTTCAATGGCGGATCAAGAAAATTTTCGGATAGGTAAATTTCTAATTTTGTAAAAAATTTGTTTTACAAAATATATTTGGTTAAAAAAGTTAACTCGAGACAATTGTCCCACATTGATACATGTGGCTCTGCCAGTGCATCGCTTGATGCATTCCTTTAAAATGTACCATTAAATAGGTTCGATATAGACTAAGTAGTAGGTGTCGGAGCCACATGTATCAATGTGGGACAATTGTCTCGAGTTAACTTTTTTAACCAAATATATTTTTTAATATATAGTTTTACTAAAATTAGACCATATTAGAAATACATGTATAATAATGGTATAAAAGCATATTTTCAAAAAATCCAAAATAATAAACTATCTATATTTGAAGTTGATAACAATTATCAAACACTTGTATTAATTGATGACCAAACAGTTATTTTAGATTAATCAGTTGTAGACTTGAAGTAGTTTTACAAATATTAAATAATTATTGAATACTTTTACTATTTTACCAATATTACTCAATTTGAATTAAATTTGAAAAAAAATAGAAACTAACGAAAAAGTTGACAACATTTTCCATCTCTAGAGGTTCACTTATGTGGGAACACCAAGCGGCTCCCAAGTGCACTGGGAGATCAAAATCATGGGAGGCGATCCACAGGAGCCTTGCTTTTTCAACTTTCTTTACGACGATGTTTGGACTGATGTCGCTTCTTATAATAATTTAACTAACATGGATTTCAAGTATAAAATGTGTTGATTAGGTCTAATATTTATAGCTATATTTAAAAATAGATAATTTCTAACCAGTATATTTAATTTCTTGATTTACAGCGTACTTTCATTATTTTAATATGCATATATTAGCGGGTGCAAAAAGCAAAGATGATTGGAGAAAAATAAAGAGCTGAAAGCATGCGGCTTGGGTCCAGAAAATGTACACGAATTAAAAGGCACCGCCGTTTGTAGAGACATAAATAATGGTTGGTGGCACGCCCATAACAACTCCTATGCATCATTATCAGCGCAAATAAAAATAATTTTTTAAATCGAGAGATTAAAAAGTTTGAATATTTGAAAATTTACTAGTATTATACATTTTTTATTTAATTTAAAATTGAATTAGTCAAACTAATGAAAAACAAGATTGTTAAAAAGATAAACAACAATATTTTGCACCCTTTGTGGCTAGTGGGTCTGTATCTCCCAACTTAATCCACATCGTAGAAATATATACCAATCTAAATAATGATGATTATCGTGGAGATAATAATATCAATGATGACCTTCTCCATTGTCTTTTGTTCATCAATAATACTGTTGTTATGTAATTGATGATCTCAAGACGTCACTCTGCACCTTGATGTCGGCAACAAGCTTTTCCTGAACTCATCATAATTGTATCATCACCAAAGCGAATAATTGTGCTCTCTTTATTCCTATTACAGTTATCTTTATTTTTATAAGTGAAACATTTTTTCAAAACATCTATAAGTGAAACTTTATTAATAACCAATGCGTACACAACATATTATCTCAAAAAAGGCGCACGCAACATCCTGGACAAATACACAAAACAAGCATAAGCCAGATCGAACAGTAGCCCAAATGCAAAAAAATGAATACCAACTAATTGAATATTTAGGGGACAACTCTCTAACATTTTTTTAAGGTTTGAGACTAAGACCTTGCGTGTAAGAACCCATGACATAATCTGGAGTAGTCATGTTTACATAACATTAAGAACAATAGAACTTGCTTCAAGTTTTGAAAGTCAAAGAATGTGTGGCCTTGTAATAAGAATGTTTAAGCAATTCAACTAAATCCAACTGATTTATCATTTCTATCAAGACAAAAGAAGAAGGATGCATAAGTATTAGCAACATAATTACATTTTGGTCACAATGACCACCAGGTATTCAAACTATGTTCTAACTAGTTCAAAACACAGAACTCAACATTTCTTACCAAATCCCAACACTACCACATTATCATATTGATTGAAGTTTTACCATTATTCTTTCAACCCAGCAACGTTCTCAACGTTGAGCCATGATCTAATAAATTTCTCTCTTTTGGCTTGAAGTTAATAATTTTTCTATTGATTACAGACAAAGGTCAATAATCCCCCAACAAACAGTAACTATGGGCCTCCAATTAACTTAAAATGGGCTCAAAAGCCCAATCCAGAACCCACCCAAATCACAAGATAGACCCATTTAATCGAAAAATTATCCTCTGCTAGCTAGTTCTACTCCCAACTCTCAAATTCTCAAGTCAAGCGCTACCTTGGCGGGTCGGGTCGGGTCGGGTCGGCGGGGATCCGATTCTCCTGTAAGAATGAACCTCCTCCGTTTCAAATCCCCTCGCCTCGCCCTCCAATTTCCCCAAATTGCCCCTCCCACTTATCCCCTCTCCTCCAACAACTTCTTGCCTCGCCGTCCCTCGTTAGCTCGCCCCCGCCTCGTCGCCGCCGTAGCCTCGCCGGCGCCGGCTGCCTCGTTTCCCCTTTCCGACGAGGAGGAGGAGGAAGAGGAAGCGGGATTGGGAAGAGAAGGTGCGGTGTACCAGAAGACGCTGAGGCTGGTGGAGTGCGCCATGTTCGCCGCCGTCACCGGCCTCGTCTACTTCCTCAGCAACTCCCTCTCCCTCGAGGTGGTGCTCTCTCCTCCTCTAACTAATTTCTGTCAGTAAAACTTCGTATTGCTACCTCGTTGTTTTATAGGGTAAATTACCCTCAGGTCCCTGTTTTATAGTCGAATTTGTAGTAGGGCCCCTATATAATTTGAATTAGATCTAAGATCCCCAATCTATAACAATATATTGGTAAGAGGTCCTTACATGACGTCATCATCCATTTTTTTAAAGATTTTTCAAGAAAATGACGTTTATGCCCTTAAAATAAAAGAATTAAAAATAGCCATCTTTATCCTTTCAACAGTCGACGAACACCAACCAAAAACCCAGATTTGTAAAATTATTACCCACGAAACTCAATTTCACCTGGCGAGCAACTCCAATCAAGACCTAGCAATAGTGAAAGCCGAATTCGAAACCCATTTCATCGCTATCGAGCTTCTTCCGGCCGGGTCTCCCCTGAACACCGGGTGTCGGGTCTCCCAAAACTTCTTCCGGCTGGCCTTCTTCTTCGGGTCTCCCCTTAGCATCCTCTCATTTTTTATGGCGGTGGTGGGTCCCACACCAAAATTATAACAGCAGATCATTGGGTGGGTTCAAAACCGAAACACACCACAGAAGCAAATTACACTAAGCCGAGTATTTCACCTTCTTAGGATCCAATAGAACTTAATAACCGTACATCAACGTGATTGATACACAATCGGCGTCCTTCATTTAAGTATTTCAAAATTCCAAATAAAGAAAAAGACATCGACAGAGGTAAGAACAAAGGGAAAGCGGCGGTTAACCCTAGGTAGAAAGGCAGATCGGGATCGATCACTCCTTATTCTTGAGCCTCTCGATCTGCTTGTTGAGCTGGTCGACCTTCACGACGAGGCTGGTGACGGCGTAGAGCAATTTGCTATCTCTCCGGGTTCCAGATCTTTCCCTCCGAGGATGGCGGTTACGAAGTGGTTTAAAGAGTCGTTCCTCTGGATGGGGATCTCCTCTGAGGGCCGAGCGATTTGTTACCTGGATCCCAACGGGGGAAAGGACTCCAACCTCGATCTGGTCCCGATCAATGTTGACTTCATCGGGGTGACGCACGATTAGGAGAAGCACCGAACATGACTAATTCGATTAAGAAAAAATACCTAAAACGAGAAGAAGATCTGTGTTATTGCCATTTTTTTGTGGATTAATTAATTATTAGGAAGGAGGAGAGGTATAAAGTCTTAAATGTGTTGTTGGATTAATTTGGTGGATCTGTTTTTGGTGGATTAATGTTTGGTGGATCTGTGTTGTTGTTTTTTTTGCCGTTTTCGTGATATCCATCGGAAGGGTGTTGAAGGTTG
>SOPF01035037.1:0-19249 GCA_012979155.1 Hypericum perforatum
GGAGTGGAAGATGCATGTACACCAAATCATATACTAGATAGAGGTACGGGCTGGTGAGAAATCACCTTGGTGCTTAGTCCATTCAGACATCAGACAGACAAACGCATTATCATAGGCTTCAGCTGGAGTACTGACCAGAGTATCAATAAACTGTTCAACACTAGGAACACTTATGTGTACCTGCATGTCGAATTAACAGGATAATAAAAACCTGCTCCAGATAAAAAATAAATAAACGCAATTCGGGCATGACATTTAATAACAATAAAACAGGAAATGCAAAGGAATTGAGCACTTCCATATTGCCCAATAAACCCCAGTGAAAGTACTATGGCCCTAATTCAAGTATTACGACACAAAATATGCCATAGGTGACATTATGCTTATATCTAAGATTTTCCCTCATGCTCATCCAGAGATACTGTATTTTGCTATAAATTTTGCACAGGAATTTTTAATATTGCAAGAAAAAAATTTATATAGTAAGAACTAGAAGCAAGTACCAGTCTTGCAAAGATCAGTAACAGTGAACTTCTTAACCCTGTAATTTGGGCTGACTGCAACCTCCTGACAAGAGCAGCAACCAGGTGCTGGATATGCTTTGCCATTTGATGAGGCAAATGTAAAATAAGTTGCAAAATGTAACTTCCAACAAATAGAGATCCAGAGCTTTCCATTTCAGGATCAAGAAGCCTGCACGTAACAAGAGCAATAACCAGAAGGAACACTTCTATTACAGAGTAAACCACATGTAACAACCGAAAGAAACCATAAAAAAGGGTCACATCATTGGCTACTGCAAGCATGACGCTTATAGTGGCTGAAGGTGTCATTTTTAAACTTCAAAAAAAACAAAAGGACAGAATCAGTTTCTCATATTTCTAAGCATTTTGTCAAAGATGTAAAACTAGTAATAGCTTTGCTGCTTGTTTATGAAGTGATAAACTGCCCAAAGTTCAGCACCACATAAAAGAAAGCAAAGAACAACACTGGCAACAATATAGCAAGAGAATAGTTTATACAACAAAAATTCAGCGCATTATGTATTTTAGAAAGGGTTTCTTTATGGCATAATCACCCAGTTCAACAAACAAAGTTAAATCAACACTGAGTTCTGAATATATCATATCACTGCCACGGATTCAAGAATCGACAAACAATAGATAACAGAAGCATCAAGCTAAACCAAAACAACCAACAAGACCAGATTAAAGGAATACCTAGAAGCTACATCTAGCATACTTCTCATAATAAATTCAGGATCAGCAGCCCAAGCAAGTAGTTGTTGCTTTCCCCCAGCCACTAGTGCAGCTAAACATTGTGTGGCATTCTGTACAGTCAAGGGATCATGTCAGTTCTCTGTGATGCTGATGGCAATGTAGTATTACAAGCCTAGGCAATTATATAAAAGTGGACGAAACATATAAGACAAAAAGGGAAAAGAACCTGCAATTCACTGTGGTCATCGCTTTGTAGGAGTATCCGGATGATAGAATCGAAACAAACATCGTATACTGCTTTTACTACATCAGTGGGAGCATTCTGTACAATGCTATCAGAAACTGTAATTAGCAAAGTACGTATTACAACTCCGCCAGTGTAGGAAATCACACTTCAAAATCAACTGAATGGCACGGAAGTATGGCACGGAAGTACTGTTTGTAAACCCAAAACTTGCCTTCAATAGCATAGTAACCAAATCCAAGGACGCTGCTATCAATCCATCAGGTTGTGCATGTGGCTGATTATAAGAAAAAAAACATAAAAGAATTGTTTATTATTAATTTTTTAAGTAGCAAGTTATGGCACCAAATATCCCTTGTCCACCATACCTTACTTAAGATTGGCCCAATCTGCGGTAGGATACGAGATACCAATGGATGAATAGAACCAGGAACTTTTTTTACGGCCTGTGACATGAAGAAAGACATTAATTTACTCTTCCACGAAAGCCAGGGTCCACTGAGCAAATAGAAATATGGAATGCAAGGTGGGGTACTTTAATACAACGTCAGGGATACAAATCAATCAACAACGAGAGGTTGTTTTTAAAGATATAATAGACAACCAACAAAAGATCTTGTCAATACTTGCCAGTATGATGCCCCCCCCCCCCCCCCCTAAAAAATTGAACTATCATAATCCACGGTTTGACCACCGTAAACTATGATTAAGCAAAGAGGAGAACCACAGAAATGGAACCAAAAATCAAGTCGGCTACAAAGGTCTGTATCACAGGCTAGAATAACGACAGAAAGAAGAAGACAGGAGGTCGCAGTAAGAAAGTCCCAGCCCAACTGCTATTTGAAACATTTGTTTTGAACAAAAGAGAAATTACTTTTATGTCCCATTGTGAACTTTGTTCTGCAACATGGTGTGTAAACACCACCATGCAAAGATCATAACCATATAAATTGAATTGGCATTACTATATAGGAGATACACAGCAAGTATTAAGCAATTAGCAGTGCCCAGAACGACCAACTCAAATTATCGAAGAAGAGATCGGAGTTCACGATGCAGTTTCTACAGAAGTGGTAAGATATGTGTAACTGATATAATTACCTCTAAGACATCGATTAAGTCAATAATGACAAATGGATCAGAGACATGCATAGACCATAGATTAAGGATGACAGGAGAAATGACTGGCTCAACAGACACTCCAGCTTTGTGGCCTACATTCACCAAAGAAAATAACTAAGGGAAACAATAAGAAATATAACTGCTTGTAACTGGTTACACACCAACCTGCAGTGATAGCAGCTTGCAGCGTTTCCAGTACAAGATGTAATGTTTCATCAGATATCTGTGACCAAAGACATTGAGTGACTCACGAGTTGCCAGAAATTGCCAATTGAAGTATAAAAGTGATGGTTATTACCTGGTAAAGGAGATCAGACAGTGATGTGAATAAACTAAGTAATTCGTGTTGAATAACTTCATTGTTTGCATCAGGAAGCAGCTGAGACAGTGCCCTACAAGCACCAATCTTTACAGGAGGGGGCCTGCAAGAAAAGAGAATCAATCAATTACTTATGGCTTTATCAGCTAGGTAAACAGCAGAAATACCAGGCCACTTACACATCCATTCCAATTGCTTTGACAGCAGCCTTGAGGTAATGCTCAAGAACTCCATGGCTAATCTGCATAACAACAGAAAACCCAATACGATATCAACCATCTGCGATGCCAACTTTAGAAAATAAAGTCAGAAAATTGATATGTTTACCACTGAGGAAAACTTGGCAACTGATGCAAACAACCGAGCAAAAAGAAAGGGATAGTCATGCACACCTGCAGGACAAAACGACCAAAGCAAAGCATCTTGAATCAAATACCTTAATAATACTCCGACTACAAAAAGATACCCGAATAAGAAGGGCATGAATAAACAAAGGACATAAAAACAGAGAATTACTTGTCCCAATGTCTTCCGTGACCACTTGCTCAACAAGGTTTCTCAAGCAGATATCAGTTAATCCTGAATCCTGTGGTAAAAATTGGACTACTAAATAACAAATTCCAGAAAGCTCAGCATACTAAAGAGTGCCAAGACAGAAGTACAAACCTCAGCTTCCAGAAATTGGTCAGACAAAGAAGCCAAAGCAAATAGTGCTGCCTCTCGCATCTTTATCAACCCAAAAATAAGTCAATTGTTGTCGAAAATCTCGGAGTACGCAGAGACAGCAGATCAACCTAATTAAAAATTAAGGAAAATCAAGATTCACATACTCTCCACCAAGTATTAGAGCTAGTAGCTTTTTCTTGTTGAGACTCGTACAATCTTGCTTTCACAGAATCGACAATGGCAATGATACCTTCCTCCCCAAAAGAATTGACCACCTCCTCAAGCAAAAGTACACCTGGCATAAAAGGATTTTGATTATTAAGATTGGGGATACAAAACAAAATGTTTAGGGGGGCATTTTGTTCAAGATAAGGAATCAGAAAGGAAAAACAGAGAAGGTTTGAAGGATCAAATGGTTAAAGGAAAGTTAAAGGTGGCCTCACAACAATAAGCTAGAGATGTGTCCTTTTCTGGTACGAAATGATTTCAATAAGTGCACCAAGTGGGTCAAACCAAGAACATCAATAAGGTCTATTACAATTGTTCGTGTTACGATGAAAAAGAGAAATGAAATATCATCTCTGACTTGGGAATGGTCTACAATGGGAAAAATCCCAATTCCAGATTGATATTATCACTAGCAAACAATATCCATTGCCATATATATTTCCCAGTTCCCTTCCTTGCCTTATTATTGCCGAAACCAAATGCCCCTTGAATGCAAAAGTGGATTACAAGCTTATCTAAGATAATAATGAGAATTCACCAAACAAGTTCACGTGAAAATATCTGATCTAAAAGTCAATAAAGACTAGGAATGCAGATTGTTAGAAGTTCATTTACTAACGGTGATCGTTACAGTACTAACTCCAACAAATCAAGTGTCTGAGACATAAAACCAGTATGAATAGCATCTTATCCAAACAGGCCTACCAGAAATCCGGCAGCTATATGTGACATCTTCCTCATCAGCAACAAATTGGTTGGCATCAGTGGACCAGGTGTGAACCTATTCATGTCATACAGTAACTCATACATAAGAATGAATGAAATGTGAGTTACAAAATCCTATTCGCAGACTGACAAACAGGAAGCCAAGGGAAGAATCTTTCAGCATATTCAACAACATTTTTTTAACTCTAAAACAAAGAAACACCAACTCGCACTCAAAATACAACATAAAAAGCTCGGAACACTGGCAAAGAACGGGGTGGTATCTAAGTGCAGAAAGTGCAGAAACTAGTGCAAACCTATTAGGACTAGTGGACAAGTCAGGTAAGGTTACTAGTGCGCCCATATGGATTACTGAAGGGCGGGCAGCCAGGCAAAATGAAATTGATGGAAAAAGGTGAACGACATGAAAACCAATGGATCAAGATAACAATTTAGTCTGGCCTCAAAGACTAAAAACAGTCCCTTGTTAAGAGAAGATATGAGACATACATCTCCACGCATGTTAAACCATCAAAAAACGGTTGGGAAGCTGAAACAAACATTAACTATTTTGAGTTACCTGTTGTTCTGTTATCTGCAGAAATCCAATAGTGTAATAAGCTAGCTCCTTTATGTTAGTCCTCACAACCTACATGAAGCATATTTTACAAAATACAACTATATGGTAAGATGGTCCATATATCAAATATAGAGGAGGTAAATCATAAAATTCATGCGACCTCTTTTAGCCTGGAGTTGCCAACAATCGTCAAAAGAAATTCAACTAGCTGCACAAGAAAAGTGCATTTGTTAAAAGTTTATCATAAAGATCTGACATGTAAAGTTGCCAAGTTCCACACCAGAATAGGAAGGACGCAGCATTGTAGCCAGATCTCAAATCATTACAAGCACATATGCCTAAATGAAAGCAAGATCATTTGGAGAAACAACCATTTCATGTAACCGTGAGTTTTACAGATAGGTTAAATGGATCAAATATAGAAATTAGAAAACCATGCTTTACAGTGAAACTGGAAAAAATACCTGGATAACAAATGAATCAAGACTTTTATCTTCACCATCTGAATCGTACCTTCCCTCGTAGGCATCTTCAACACCTTCAATTGATGCCCGTACATAAACTCTAAAGGATGTCATGAAAGTTTGCCACAAAGGTCCCAAAACCACTGCAGATAAACCTTCTCTTAGAGTGGCAAAAGATGGAATTCACCATCTTTAGGCAGAAAACATTTAAGGCATAAACTTAAGGAAAGCAGATGACATACTCACCCATAAATTCACTTTCAGCAAGGCTTTGAAAATTCTGAACAAACTGATTCAGGCACTTCAAAACCTATTGAACTGATAAGTTTTAGTAATTTTTCAAATTGAATCAAAATATGATATAAATCAGGAGGCTAACCTCCATCCTCATGCTCCAATCATCAGGTTCTTCCGGATGTACTGGCTCTTTCAAAATGGTAGAGAACACAGCCATCCAAGATTTGAGCATTGGAGTCATTAATGCATGAACCTCTGTCTGTAAATGAATGTATAAGGTAATACATTGTCTAAACTTCCTTAGATGATGCATTCTTAAATCCAAACCTCCAAGATGAAAATATAAGTTTGCTGAGGGTGTACCTTGTACACACCACT
This sequence comes from Hypericum perforatum, assembly GCA_012979155.1. Lineage (NCBI taxonomy): Eukaryota > Viridiplantae > Streptophyta > Magnoliopsida > Malpighiales > Hypericaceae > Hypericum > Hypericum perforatum. The sequence goes on from SOPF01035037.1 coordinate 6,164, forward strand.
CATGGCCCCGAGCATATAAGTGCATGCATATACTATTGAAAGTGCTTTGGCACGCAAATACTTGTCATAAGTCTGCATGTAAGGGTTCCAATAAATAAATCGGAAGTACTAGAAATTATTTGTAAATCAAACAGATTCTGTAAAATGAAATGAAGTCATAAGAGCATAGCATCAACCATGAAGATCCTCAAAGCCATAGCAATAGCCACAAGCGACTCAGAGCATTGACATGTAAATCCCAGAACACTTAAAACGTTTGAGCCACACAACGAGCTTTAAATTCTATGATTGCCAAATATTATTTGCAAAGAATCAAGAACATTTAACTATTCAATATCACAAAGTGGATTGTAAAATCCGCAGGTTTCAAAAGCAGCATAATACATTATACACAATTTTCTGTCATCTTAACTTGCGAAGAATCGTTTTACAGTAAGAATAGGCATCAACGTAAACACCAACCTCGGAGGCAGATACAATAGCAAGTAAACATGGGAACAGAACAGGGATGAGTGATGGCACCACTCTGTCATCCAAGTCCCCGGAGATTAGAGCGAGACACTTCAGAGCCCCATTCACTACAATGATGAAGTTACAAGAGTGAAAAGTTATGAGCTAAGCAATACAACAGGATACGAACTAGTAACTACTAGCAGGTTACATCCTAGCTAGGTCAAACTTCAAAGCATCCTAAAACGTCATCGAATTCCTTATTACTAGTTCACATACCGAGCCAAAGATATTGACTTACACTTGAACAAGCTTACATATAAAGAAACTACCTAAAATGCACAACAACAAAGATAATAAAGCCGATCCCGATTTAGCGTATGGAGGCTTCAAATATTTGATTCCTGTATCGCTAACCTCCATTCTGGTTGCCCTGGTCATTGATCAACTTCAAAAGAAACGGTAACAAATCAGGCCAATCTTCTGGCCAGTCGTGCACTGCAATGGACCCAATAGCCATACTTATCGCCGTGCAAATCTTCCTGTGAGAGTCATCCAGTGAAACCAACAAGAGCCCGCGAATCATTTCCTGTTATTACAAACAACTTAGAAAAACTTATTCTCGCTCCCCATATTCGGACACCCCAAAATGCCGGGCACTAGCTAGCTTACCTTCTCTTCTCTAGCCACCACGGGAGGCTCAAACGATTCATCATCTTCCTTCCAATGCTTCTTAATAAACTGCTTAAGCAGCACGGCCGCTAGGTAAACAACTTTCGAGTTAACTTCCACAAAACAGATAAAAATGTCGCAATAAAAAACATTCCAATCAAACGTGGAACCGAAAAAGAAAGGATATCTGGCGCAATCCGAACGAGAGCTCCCGGTTAGCAGCAACCTTAGACAGCGCGAATCCGAAGCCTTTTACGAAGAAAAAAAAAACGAATAAACATTAACAAGAACAAGAACACGAGGGGGTTCCCAAAAAGAAAAGGAGCGGCAAAACGGAAATTAAGGACCTGGGTGGAGAGAGGCCTGGTTAAGGGAGGCTTCGGCGAAAGAACGGACGTCGCCGGCGGGATCGAGAGTCGCCGTCAGGCAGTTTACTAGCCATTGCTGGTCCTGGTCGACAATAACCGCCATCGCCTCGAGTGGGGCCCACCTAGCTGGCGGGTTTAGGGTTTTGAAGTTGAGATGGAAATGGTGAATTTGGCGCGGGGGGAGTGTGTGTTCTTTTCCCTCTATCGACTCTCAAGTATATAACCGATGGGCGATGGCCTTCTTGGCAAATTTTCTTACGGTCCATGTATTAACTGAAATTACTTCCAAAGTCCTAAATTTCTTCTTTTTTTGGAAAAAAGACGATTTTAATTTATTTTTTTTTTCGGAAAAAGACGATTTTAATTAGAGGTCCGAGCAACTGTCCAGAACATGCATGTCGATATAGGCTAACGGACAGAATTTATGCGAATTATATTAACATTTTCTTCATTTAATATTCGCATTTTTTTATGTAATAATAGTGTGTATATTTTCTTATCTTTTATTTTTTACGAGAATGATAGGTACAATTATTTTTTATTTTTATCCTGTAATTTTAATAATTGTTCAAAAAAATATTTGCGTGTTCTGTACCATTGACTAACCATGTAGTTTTTTTAGTGTTATGCCACATCAGCTTCCACTAAATGAGTAAATGGATTGTTGTACGTGGTTTTAAAAAACGCGGTCCGATTGGCGATTTGACCGGTCGGATCGCGAATCAGAGTTCAGGGCATGTTGTTTTTATGTTAAAAAATAGAGTGTGGTCGGACTGGACAATTTCTGGCCCAACCAGATTGTTTGTCCAGGAAATCTGGCCGGACCGGACCAGTCGGCCAGAAATTTGATATTTTTATATATTTTTTATAAAATTTATAGATTATTTACTTATATACCTATCTATATTTCAAAAAATTACTTAAAAATTAGAAAGAAAAAGATTTGTTCTAAACGTCAGTTGGGCCGGTTGGACTAGTTGACCCAGAGTTTAGACCCAATTTCGAGTCAACCTCCGGCTCATTTTTTAAAACCCTGTTGTTGTATTGTAACTTATCAAATAAATTTATATTAATTTATAATATATTAAATATAGTTCGTTTAAGTATTAAAAGCTCTTGAATCTCTCTTCTCACATCAAACTCGTCATCTCCTTCGTCCCCGACTACCCCTCTTCTTCCTCACCTGCCTCTCACATTTTTTCTCCCTAACGTAAATAGCTTCGTAACATCCTTGAGACCGCTCTTTCGAAGCCCAACCACACAATCAGGCCAAATAAACCCTCGCCCATCTAATACTAAACCATTACAGTAAGTTCAACTAAATCTAGTCCTGAAATATTACCAATTTATCTATTAGATTTGGCTTCTCCAAAATTGGCATGTTAAAAAGGGAAATCATATTGCGTGCTTCAACATTTCCAAATTACTGTACATATTACCATATTGGTGCAACATTTCCAAATCACTATAAATTACCTCATTGGTGCAACATTTCGTTCTAGATCTTGAAATGTATTATTAACTATTTAATGTTCTAACTTTTTGATATCTCGAATTCAAATTATATCAAGTCGCTTGTCATTTAATTTTAGTACTCGTCAAGTGACCTTTGGTCCAGCGGCACAATGATGGAGAGGAGTTTGAGAAATCCATGGTTCAATTCCTAGCAGTTGTAATAGAATAGGTATTAGAATAGGATCTTAAAAAAAAATTTAGTACTCGTTGATTCCTTAAATAGCTAATTGTATATAAAGTTAATAGCAATAATCGACTTACCAAAAAAAAGCAAAAGATCTTCCAAATTATTGTTTTGGTAAGGATTTTTCTAGTTAAATTATACTATCGTAACCATATAAATACATGAGTTGCTTCCTATCTTTCAATCAAATTATTACAACCAACTCTCTTCTAGATACTCACTAGATAAATCATGGAATCGAAGAAAATAATTAATACAATTCTTTTAGTGTTGGCTCTAGAAGCTTTGCTCGGTTCTTATGGGAGTATCCCGCCGAAAAAATATATTGCTGGAGGCAAATTTCATTGGGATACTGTCATTGATGTTGAATCATGGGCTTCGAAGATAGTATTTTATGCTGGTGACCAACTAGGTAATTTCTTGTTTTTTTATATGTAATTGTAAATATTTTTTTGCATTTTCTAATGTTAAGAAATTCTCTACAGAGTTTATATACGATTATCAAGAAGACGACGTTGTAATAACCGACAAACAAGGGCACGACACTTGCACCGTAACAGACAATTCGACTGTACTTGAGAGTTCGGGGGATAATATTGTCACACTTCCTTTCGGCCCTAGTTACTACATTACTAGCACCTCCGAAAAATGTTCTGGAGGTATGAAGATGGCCATATTCGGGAAAGCACGACCACCGGCTATCTTCCGCAATTGAAGTATAATCTATAGTTGTTATTATTGATTTTGCAATAAAAAAAAATAAACTTATATCTTTCATTAATTCGAGAATAATGAAGTTTGTTTTGTTTATGTTGAAAGATTGTGATTTTCTTTCAAGTGAATTCTATTGTACTGTCAAAACTTGTGTCCGAAGATTTCTAATACCACATGGTAAAACATAATTTATTACTTTCATTACCTAAACCAAAACGTAAACTAGTTATTTTCCTAAGTTCGAACACCATCATAGCTCAACAATATGAAGCAGAAAATTATTATGAGAGAATTGCCTATTGATTACTTCTCCTTATTAATAATGACATTAGTACTTCTTGTAATTATTCATACGCGGGCACGCAAACTCCAAAATCTAAAAAATCATAACAAATGCTGAATTTATTTCATGGCACACAACCACACGACACAAAACTAAACATAAACAAATACTAACCAGTATTTTAGGTTTGAAAATTGTAGTATTTTTTAAAGATGATTAAAAATTTCTCAAAAAAATATGACATTTTTTTATGTTTCCAATGACTTAAACTGGAAATTAACTAGAAAAACTCTTTTAATTGTCAGTCTAAATATTTATTGATTTATATTTACTTATTTACTCGTAACTTAACTGATAAGTTTTGAAACTACAAAAGTAAAGTGATAAAGCATCAAAACATGATTTACCTGAGAAATGTTTCCCAAATATTAAAGCACGCATCTTGTAATTTTAGCAAATAGAACGTAAGTTTTGCCTTTATCAGCTAATAAAATTGGGAGCAAATTAGTTGATTCACTTGCCTTTGAATGCAGACTGAAACAACAATTATAAACGGTACGAAATGAAAAATGAATCACATTGACATATTTTGTTATTTAATATTAGAATATTTTGTTTGATAAATTGACATATTTTGTATGTCAACATCGATATGTCTAAAAAAAATAGATGAAAAAAATATCTTAGACCATAACATGATAGATCGATCATATTGACATATTTTGTATATAAAAAATGACATGATCTTCTTTTGTAAATTTTAGCATTTTCTGAAAAAAAATAACATACTAATAACATGCAAATCATATAAATATTAATATATTCATAATATTAATATTAAAAAATAAAATATATTTGTACGATTCATTTTTATTCCTTATCATTTCAAGTATTCTTTTTCTATACCCAATCAATTCCGGATCCACACTCCTTTCCACGTTATTCATGTAATCGCGCATTATGGAAGGTGGCCCATTTCTTATTTTATAAAAAGAAGATGGTCCCGCATATGGAGCAAACCAAATTAGAGCTTTTCTCAGCCAGCGAAGCGAATTTAAGGATCGCCCCTGCCTCTTCAAACCTGCCTTTTTTATTTTGAATATTACTTTCTTTTGAAATCTTGAATCCAAATTTGTTTGAGATTTGTTTTATAGATTGTGGTATATCAAAATCAATATACTAATTAATCTAAATTTTAATGGAATAAACTTTAAAAAATAACAAAAAAAATTTCAACAAATATTTGATACTCGTAAATTCTCAAAATTGGAATTAGAACAACTATGATAGTTGAACACCAAACAGAAAAAAAAATCAGTCGGAAGATTTGTTACGTCAAAATCAAAATCTCCTAAATAACAACAAGATTACGTCAAAATCAAAACCTCTTCCATTTCTTTGTTATCAATTACTCTTTTTGGGTCAGGTAGGTTTGTTATCAATATAAATTGTCGACCACAGTAACCCCAAATCGAGACAAAAACTACACACAACTGAAAAACTATTGATCTGTTTTTTTTTCTTCGAATGTACAAGTATTTAGTTAATCACATAATATTCCAATTTCATTTTAATCTAAATTTAAAATTAGCCCGTTACAATAACAAATTAAATAAGCACTTAAGTACCGATACTTATTATGGCATGAGGAACTGTCGAGCTCCGGCAATTAAGAACGTATCAGCGTAAAAGAGTTTTGTAATATTTCAAAAGGTTATATTCAAACTCTCCTTTCTCTCGAAGCAACCTGAGATGAGACATGAATTTGAAAATTCATCTTGTATGTTGCTTGGTCTTTTGAAGGATCAATCATAGTACAGACAAGATTTAGAGAACATGGAATTGGGGATTTGTGAAAAGTAAAAGAAAAAAAAAATAAGATGCAAATGAAGCAAATATCTTAGTCTAAGTTAATGAATACTCTTTAACAACTTGAACTTCATCATTATTCTTCTTAAAACTGGGAACATGGTGGCTGAAAATCCATCTCAAGCTCTTGAAGCTCTTCCTGCTCCTCTTGATCCCCCTCATCTCTGTGATCCTAAATGACCCACCATGTGGAACAAACCCATCTCCCACAAGAGGATGATCACCAACACTCCTCCTCATGCTTCCAAATACACTATTGGAATGTGAGAAAGAACCCAATTTCACCTCAGGGATGATATTAGTTGGGAGATTATCAAACTTGAGGTCAATGAACCCTGAGTCATCATCATCATCATCATCAAACTCACTCCTCCTCCTTGGCTCAGGCTCACTGAACCCACTTCTTCTATCAGGGTCAAAGAGCAACCCACCATTGAAGCCAGAGCTTCTAGCATTTGAAACAGAGCTCCTTGCACCTGAGAATGTGCTTCCATCCTCAGAAGACCCAAAGAAGGTCCCTCCTCCTCCTCCTCCGCCCCCGAAGCTGCATAGAGATCTTGACCTAGAAACACAACCACCACCCACGTAGTCCACAACCCAAACATCACTCTTACCATTGGTAGTAGTACTCTTTTCTGTTCTCTTCTTCTTACAGAACAGCCTCCCAATCCTCCAAAACCCGTTTCTTCTCCTCTTGATCTCCACACTCCCATGATCATTCTCCAACAAGAAGGAGATCCTACCAACATCTCCTCCATTGTTGGTGGAGGAGGAGGAGGAGGAGGAGGAGATCTCTGAGGAGCATGAGCAAGAGGAGAGCCTCGGATGGCCGCAATCCGAACACACCAAGCTCATCAACCTCTCCTTGAGGCAATATGAACACACACCAACTGGGGAGGAGTAAGGATGTTTCCTGCATGGGAGTGACGCTTCTGCGTAGTCTTGGAAATACTCAGTCCCATTGTTCATCTTCACTCCCTTTCCCCTCTCCCTCATTTGTTGGTTTGTACAAGAAGATGAAGAAAGTTACAGATAATGGTGGTTTCAAGTGAGGAAGGGACAGTGACAGTTCTTACACAGAGAAGAGTATGGGAATGGGATAGAGATGGACGTGGGATTGACTCATCAGGCAGTAGGTAGGTCGAAACGTGAACTTTACGTTTCCTGGAACAATAAAAATCGAAACAGTGGGGAGAGAGAGAGAGAGAGAGAGAGAGAGAGAGAGAGAGAGAGAGAGAGGTAATGAGAAAAGAAAGGTTGGATGGTGGAGGAAGGAAGCCAAAGCAATTGGGTTTTCTTTGAAGGGTAGCAGCACTTGAGAAGTAGAAGTAGGAGTAGGAATAATTATGTAAGGAAGTAAATGCAATAGTCTAAGAAGTGGAGTAGTACATCAGTGGACATACTCTTTCAAGTGAAAATATATATTTTTTTCGTTTTCACCAATTTGTGAGTTTTATATTAGTTGAATTTAAATTTAGTATTTGTTGTTTTCTATTATTGTAATGAATTGACATTGATAAATCAACCTTTGAAAAATAAATAAAAATATATTAGTATTTTACCTATCAAGTGTTGATATTCTAAATGAAAATATGACATTGTGGATATGGTCAAAAAAAGTTATCTTGATTCTTCAATAAAAAAAATTACAAAAAATTATCTCGTTTTATGTTTCAAAGTATACTATACTCGTGTAAAAAATTGCCTTATCATATTGTACTAAAATGGTATTTCTCCTAAAACATTTACTGTTAATCTCTATCTTTTGTGTATTTTTTTAGATGAGATATTTGTTTATATATTTAACGATATACATGATCGAATATTGAATTGCATTTTAAATACAATTCTTCCAATAATTTTTTTCTGTTGAATCTTCAATCTAAAATTTGTCTTAGGTAAATCTAAACTTTACAACAAAACAAAAGATACTGTTTGGTAAAGAATTTAGTTTCTAAGACTTATTTAAGATTGTTTACTGTTTGAGTACTATTTTCTTTAGGGATGTTTGAGTATTATTGACCATACTACATTTGTGAAATGGCGCACATTCCGACAATTACATCGCGATTGGGTTCGTCCGATGAAGCATGAAAGTAACTACTCTCTTATCGGAATGCCACCGATAAATATAAAGCATTAGTTGATCCCAAAAAAATAAAGCATTAAAGGGGAAAGGTTGAACGAAATTGACTAGTCAAGCCAAAACATGAAACATGTATTCATGACGTTTCAATTCCGATGTTGTAGGATGCAACATTCTAAAACAATGTGTTAAAAATTAATCGTAAAATGTTATGCATAACTCGAATATTAATTAACTTCGTAAATTAACGGATATATAGTGATGTCAAAACGGATACGGTACACACAAGTTTAACTAAAACAAATGACGATATAAGAAATCCAGAGTTGTTCAATAAATTACGAAATTCCTATCTATAAAACTTGGTTAAATTTTCGGTTGTGACATTATTGGATCGACCTGCCATATTTATGAATAACATTTGAACCATCTACGACTAGTTAAGTGCTTCATAATTAACTTTGAGCTAAAAAGCAAAATGACGAGATTAATTCTCTACTTAGATCAGACGATAAGTGTGACCCAGAATTTCTCATTTATCCTATCCTCAACTTTGCCCAATAGATAGTAGCTTCGTTCCTCAAACTTGTTCTCTGATCTGGAACAGCAGTCTTTAGTCCTCCACTTGGATTCACTTAGATGATCTTTGCTTGCAATCTGTTAGTTTTGCCGGATGTGTGCTTTGAGGACTGTCTCACTTCCCTCCACCACTACATTTGTAAATTTTTTCTAATACAAACTATTTACTTGCCCAAAAAAAACTCTTTGCTTAGATCCAAGTCCTTCAAGTTTGAAATCGGCCACGGAAGCCGGAAAGCAACTCCACAATTAGAATTTTCATCGCAAAAGCAAAGAAAGATGTCGGAGTGCGAAAAAGAAGGCCATCCGGCTAAAAGCATCACATTCACCTGTACAACCCCCATAATTTTATGTCCTTTTCATTGTATATCTTTAGCACGTATGCAACCAGCCAATCTTTTCCTTCAATGGCGGATCAAGAAAATTTTCGGATAGGTAAATTTCTAATTTTGTAAAAAATTTGTTTTACAAAATATATTTGGTTAAAAAAGTTAACTCGAGACAATTGTCCCACATTGATACATGTGGCTCTGCCAGTGCATCGCTTGATGCATTCCTTTAAAATGTACCATTAAATAGGTTCGATATAGACTAAGTAGTAGGTGTCGGAGCCACATGTATCAATGTGGGACAATTGTCTCGAGTTAACTTTTTTAACCAAATATATTTTTTAATATATAGTTTTACTAAAATTAGACCATATTAGAAATACATGTATAATAATGGTATAAAAGCATATTTTCAAAAAATCCAAAATAATAAACTATCTATATTTGAAGTTGATAACAATTATCAAACACTTGTATTAATTGATGACCAAACAGTTATTTTAGATTAATCAGTTGTAGACTTGAAGTAGTTTTACAAATATTAAATAATTATTGAATACTTTTACTATTTTACCAATATTACTCAATTTGAATTAAATTTGAAAAAAAATAGAAACTAACGAAAAAGTTGACAACATTTTCCATCTCTAGAGGTTCACTTATGTGGGAACACCAAGCGGCTCCCAAGTGCACTGGGAGATCAAAATCATGGGAGGCGATCCACAGGAGCCTTGCTTTTTCAACTTTCTTTACGACGATGTTTGGACTGATGTCGCTTCTTATAATAATTTAACTAACATGGATTTCAAGTATAAAATGTGTTGATTAGGTCTAATATTTATAGCTATATTTAAAAATAGATAATTTCTAACCAGTATATTTAATTTCTTGATTTACAGCGTACTTTCATTATTTTAATATGCATATATTAGCGGGTGCAAAAAGCAAAGATGATTGGAGAAAAATAAAGAGCTGAAAGCATGCGGCTTGGGTCCAGAAAATGTACACGAATTAAAAGGCACCGCCGTTTGTAGAGACATAAATAATGGTTGGTGGCACGCCCATAACAACTCCTATGCATCATTATCAGCGCAAATAAAAATAATTTTTTAAATCGAGAGATTAAAAAGTTTGAATATTTGAAAATTTACTAGTATTATACATTTTTTATTTAATTTAAAATTGAATTAGTCAAACTAATGAAAAACAAGATTGTTAAAAAGATAAACAACAATATTTTGCACCCTTTGTGGCTAGTGGGTCTGTATCTCCCAACTTAATCCACATCGTAGAAATATATACCAATCTAAATAATGATGATTATCGTGGAGATAATAATATCAATGATGACCTTCTCCATTGTCTTTTGTTCATCAATAATACTGTTGTTATGTAATTGATGATCTCAAGACGTCACTCTGCACCTTGATGTCGGCAACAAGCTTTTCCTGAACTCATCATAATTGTATCATCACCAAAGCGAATAATTGTGCTCTCTTTATTCCTATTACAGTTATCTTTATTTTTATAAGTGAAACATTTTTTCAAAACATCTATAAGTGAAACTTTATTAATAACCAATGCGTACACAACATATTATCTCAAAAAAGGCGCACGCAACATCCTGGACAAATACACAAAACAAGCATAAGCCAGATCGAACAGTAGCCCAAATGCAAAAAAATGAATACCAACTAATTGAATATTTAGGGGACAACTCTCTAACATTTTTTTAAGGTTTGAGACTAAGACCTTGCGTGTAAGAACCCATGACATAATCTGGAGTAGTCATGTTTACATAACATTAAGAACAATAGAACTTGCTTCAAGTTTTGAAAGTCAAAGAATGTGTGGCCTTGTAATAAGAATGTTTAAGCAATTCAACTAAATCCAACTGATTTATCATTTCTATCAAGACAAAAGAAGAAGGATGCATAAGTATTAGCAACATAATTACATTTTGGTCACAATGACCACCAGGTATTCAAACTATGTTCTAACTAGTTCAAAACACAGAACTCAACATTTCTTACCAAATCCCAACACTACCACATTATCATATTGATTGAAGTTTTACCATTATTCTTTCAACCCAGCAACGTTCTCAACGTTGAGCCATGATCTAATAAATTTCTCTCTTTTGGCTTGAAGTTAATAATTTTTCTATTGATTACAGACAAAGGTCAATAATCCCCCAACAAACAGTAACTATGGGCCTCCAATTAACTTAAAATGGGCTCAAAAGCCCAATCCAGAACCCACCCAAATCACAAGATAGACCCATTTAATCGAAAAATTATCCTCTGCTAGCTAGTTCTACTCCCAACTCTCAAATTCTCAAGTCAAGCGCTACCTTGGCGGGTCGGGTCGGGTCGGGTCGGCGGGGATCCGATTCTCCTGTAAGAATGAACCTCCTCCGTTTCAAATCCCCTCGCCTCGCCCTCCAATTTCCCCAAATTGCCCCTCCCACTTATCCCCTCTCCTCCAACAACTTCTTGCCTCGCCGTCCCTCGTTAGCTCGCCCCCGCCTCGTCGCCGCCGTAGCCTCGCCGGCGCCGGCTGCCTCGTTTCCCCTTTCCGACGAGGAGGAGGAGGAAGAGGAAGCGGGATTGGGAAGAGAAGGTGCGGTGTACCAGAAGACGCTGAGGCTGGTGGAGTGCGCCATGTTCGCCGCCGTCACCGGCCTCGTCTACTTCCTCAGCAACTCCCTCTCCCTCGAGGTGGTGCTCTCTCCTCCTCTAACTAATTTCTGTCAGTAAAACTTCGTATTGCTACCTCGTTGTTTTATAGGGTAAATTACCCTCAGGTCCCTGTTTTATAGTCGAATTTGTAGTAGGGCCCCTATATAATTTGAATTAGATCTAAGATCCCCAATCTATAACAATATATTGGTAAGAGGTCCTTACATGACGTCATCATCCATTTTTTTAAAGATTTTTCAAGAAAATGACGTTTATGCCCTTAAAATAAAAGAATTAAAAATAGCCATCTTTATCCTTTCAACAGTCGACGAACACCAACCAAAAACCCAGATTTGTAAAATTATTACCCACGAAACTCAATTTCACCTGGCGAGCAACTCCAATCAAGACCTAGCAATAGTGAAAGCCGAATTCGAAACCCATTTCATCGCTATCGAGCTTCTTCCGGCCGGGTCTCCCCTGAACACCGGGTGTCGGGTCTCCCAAAACTTCTTCCGGCTGGCCTTCTTCTTCGGGTCTCCCCTTAGCATCCTCTCATTTTTTATGGCGGTGGTGGGTCCCACACCAAAATTATAACAGCAGATCATTGGGTGGGTTCAAAACCGAAACACACCACAGAAGCAAATTACACTAAGCCGAGTATTTCACCTTCTTAGGATCCAATAGAACTTAATAACCGTACATCAACGTGATTGATACACAATCGGCGTCCTTCATTTAAGTATTTCAAAATTCCAAATAAAGAAAAAGACATCGACAGAGGTAAGAACAAAGGGAAAGCGGCGGTTAACCCTAGGTAGAAAGGCAGATCGGGATCGATCACTCCTTATTCTTGAGCCTCTCGATCTGCTTGTTGAGCTGGTCGACCTTCACGACGAGGCTGGTGACGGCGTAGAGCAATTTGCTATCTCTCCGGGTTCCAGATCTTTCCCTCCGAGGATGGCGGTTACGAAGTGGTTTAAAGAGTCGTTCCTCTGGATGGGGATCTCCTCTGAGGGCCGAGCGATTTGTTACCTGGATCCCAACGGGGGAAAGGACTCCAACCTCGATCTGGTCCCGATCAATGTTGACTTCATCGGGGTGACGCACGATTAGGAGAAGCACCGAACATGACTAATTCGATTAAGAAAAAATACCTAAAACGAGAAGAAGATCTGTGTTATTGCCATTTTTTGTGGATTAATTAATTATTAGGAAGGAGGAGAGGTATAAAGTCTTAAATGTGTTGTTGGATTAATTTGGTGGATCTGTTTTTGGTGGATTAATGTTTGGTGGATCTGTGTTGTTGTTTTTTTGCCGTTTTCGTGATATCCATCGGAAGGGTGTTGAAGGTTG
>SOPF01035039.1:0-21561 GCA_012979155.1 Hypericum perforatum
CGTGCCAAAGCTGGAAGTCGGGGTCTGGGAGTTCGAAGCTGAAGGTTAGATCAAAGCTAAGAGGCCAGGTCGGGTCAAAGTCGAAGCTCAAGGTTGAGTTCTAGTCAAAGCTGGAAGTCAGGGTCTGGGAGGTTGAAGCTGAAGTTTGGATCAAAGCTAGAGGTCGGGTCAAAGCTTTCAAGGCAGATTGAAGTCGAGGGTGGAGGTCAGAAGTTTGAGGTTTGCTCAACAAGGAAGTACAAGGTTTGAAAATGTCGTCCTCTAATATTTCGTATGAGGTTGAGGATGATGCACGATACAAAAACATTCAATGTAAATGTGGTATTCGTGCTTTGGTGAAAATTTCCGAATCGAAAAAAAATTATGGGAGATTGTATTATGCCTGTGAGAAAAAAAATTGTAAATGGATTGGGTGGTATGTTCCACGTGATCGATCTGCTGTCCGTGCTTCGTGGAATGAAGGTGATCGATCCAACCTACATGCTGTAAGGAAAGAAGAAGGCTTAACCGAGGAAAATGTTGATCTTATTGCAGCAGAAATAAGGATGCTGAAGGAAATGGTGAAACAGCAAGCAAATACCTCAAAAGGTTTATTGGAAAGATTGGTAGTTGTGTTAGTTATCTGTAACCTTGTAATGTTTTTCCAATTAATGTTCAGAAAGTGAACTTGTATTGAGGGTATTAGAGTTTGTAATAAAAGGATTCAGTTCTTCATGAGCAACAGAGAAACTCATTTTGGCCATTCCAAAATATCCATACGACATAAACTGATCCAAAAGAGCCATACTTTAAACATCCAAAATACGACTCACACATTTAAGTTTGAAACATCCAAAAGAGCATCTTAAGTTTAGCTACAGATTTGCTTAATGTTCAACTCCATTCAAAACAAGACCTTAACCATTGGTGCTAATTCTGAACATCCAAAACACTTAAAGTAGAATAACACGAGCTAATTCATCTAAGCTGATCCAACTCCACGACTTCCTCTTTCTCTTTCCCTTCGAGTACCAAACTTTGGAGTGCCCAAACCTTCGCTCTGGTGCGAAGTTGTTGGATTTGTACTTGTGGAAGCTGATGGGATTGTGCTTGTGGAAGCTGATGGATTTCCATCACTGGAAGTATCAAATTGGACAAAAGTGGCAGTTTGTGAAGCTGTAACAGTAGAATGTGGTCCCAAGTTGCCATGTCCTCTTCCTCTTTTTCCACCTTTTCTAGCTTTTCCTCCCATACGCTGCGTAAATGCCAAGAAGACATCATTTAACTAAGATTAACAACACTAAATAAACTAAAAATTTGAATAAACAATCATCTTACCATAAGTCTCTTTCTTTTGTCTTTGGTGGGTGCATCTTTACATGATCTTTTATTGTGGCCCAATACTCCACATGTGGCACATTTTGTTGTATTACCTCGCTGAGATGCAGGACCCTCAAACTCTTGTCTTGTCCTCGCCTTCTTTGGCCGACCAGCTCGTCTAGTCAATTTAGGTGGCACATATCTTGGTAAGCTACTTTCTGGATCTAGGTCAGCTTCTGGTAAGGCATGAACTCCAATCTCGTAAGTCTTCTTCCACATGGACACCTTCAAATATTCATGCACATACTCAACCACATCACTTCCTATTGAGATTATACAGGCGACGGCATGAACACATGGTATTCCACTAAGCTGCCAAACATAGCATGAACAGGTTCGTGTTCTTTCCAGTTCCACCACAAACTTTTTACCTTCAAACAACACCTCAAATTCTATGTTCTGTGATGGCAGAATCTTGCACTATCTACATGAATTACTCAACTTCATCAACTCTTTATATACTCTAGGAGCAACAGAGTGCCTACACTTATCAGCCTTCTCAAACCTCTTATGTCCCATGGTCATCAATTTTTGTCTTAACTTGTCAAGTAGATTCACAATAGGCAGCTCTCTAATTTCTAGGATCCACTTGTTAAAGGACTCAACTAAATTATTGGTGACATCCATACACTTCACATAATCATCAAAAGCAAACCTGGCCCATTTCTCAAGTAGAATTCTTTCAAGCCAATCAGCTGGAGTCAACATCACAGATCCAAATTTTCTTACTGGAATTCTGGCCATTTTCAACAGAGCCATTGCCCTATTGAATTCAGGTCTTGTAGTTGCATAAGCTAGCTGCCAGAAATATGACTCCAGATTTTCTTCCCCCCTGAAAGCAGATAACAAGTTTGCAGCAATGTGTTTAGCACACCTCCTCACCCTAACATTAGAGAAAGCCTCATCGATCTGATCTTCTAATCCCTGTAAAGCACACAGTTGTAATGGTTAGGAAATTCTGAGTTTTTACGGATCATTAGAAGAATACAAAAACTAAATAATGTTACCTTCTGACCATCACTCATAACCGTAAGTGCCTTTCCACTCGCATGATGTCCGCATGCTGAAGCCAGTAGATTCATAAACCATGCCCAGTTATCCCCATTTTCTTTATCCACAATTGCCCATGCAACAGGTACAATAGAATTGTTTGCATCAAGTGCGATAGCAGCTAGTAAAACACCACCAAAAGGACCTTTAAGATGGCAGCCATCTACTCTAAGGAAGGGCCCACATCCTTGCTCAAATCCATGCTTAACACCGAATATGCAAACAAATAATCTTTTGAATTCAATTGGGTCTTGTGGATTGGCTTGGGGCTGACCTTCTAGTTACACAATAGAGCCAGGATTGTACAATGCTAGAAGTTCAGTGTAGATATGCAGCTTGGCGTAGGAATACTCATGTGAACCTTGTTTATCTGATCTTGCTAGCGCCTTTGCTTTCCATAATTTCCAGGAGCCAGGGTTCACACCCCACATTTCTAGCGATACTCTAAGTGTCTTATTATCCAAGTTTGGATTTGCATGCAACAGATGCTTAATCTGTCGTGCAATCCATTTTGGTGTTGCCCAGTAGGATCCTCCATCTCGTATGCACATATGTTCATCTTGGAGTGTCTTGATCATGAAAGTTCTTTGACCAAGTAGTGCTGAGGCATGGATCCTCCAAGGACACTTGCCATTTGCTCCAACACAAGCTGTTGTAATCCTACGCTTATCATTCTTAATGAACCTGATCTCATATCCACCCTTTATAATATAATCTTTCAAGGCATTCCTAAAACCTTCATGGTCCTTAAATGCATGCCCCACTTGAAACACTATGTTCTCACCTTTTCCACCCTGGAACCAGGTCCCCTCATAATCCAGAACAGGGTCCATCCTAACCTTGGTCTTTTTTACCCTGGTTCGCAATGAGGCATCATCTTCTTCACTCTTAACCTCACTAACATGAACTTTCAAATCATTGTAATCAACATCAGAAAAATCAGAACTGTCTTTAGCATTTTCAGGAGCTCTCGTATTCTGATTTTCTTCAAACATCATTTCATTCTCATCTACCATAAAAGGAAGCATTACTTAGATCATCTTCCGATGAGTAAATGAAAGACGGAACCTTAAAACTATCATCAGTATCATCACCCTCACTTTGAACCACATCCCCTCCACCATCATCACCTGCACCTTGAACATCATCCCCTTCTACATCATCACCCTTTGCAGCTTCACCGCCTGCACTCCAACCTGGATAGGTCAATTGACCGCCATACTTATCGGATACATCATCAGGAATATCTCCAAAATTCCACGGCCCATATTCATCACCATTTGCAAAATTGTATTCAAATTGATCATCCCCTGCATATTCATATTCCCCATCTTCTTCAACACCAGCATTCTGCCAATCCCCATATGCATAAGCATATTCAGAACTATCTGTAAAGTCCTCTTAACTATAAGATCGATCTTCACTAGAGTTCAACTCACCATCTTCACTAGAATACATATATCCATCTCCTTCTGAGTTATCTATATCAGAACTAATCTCAATCACGGAATCAGAATCAAGATGCTTGTCCTCATCCTTCCAAGTCAGCATCTGAACTGGTTCAATGACGACGACAATCACTTCACTTTCCTTGTAGTACTCAAACATCCACAAAATATCAGCATCACTAGCAATAAATCTGCCACATTCTAATCTATAATTGTAAACCGATGGTGGTATTCCAAAAGCCCCATAAGCATGGCCCTTGAACATTAGGTACGAATAGCGGTCTGGGTCAACATTATCGTAGGTTTGTGACTCTCCTTGAAGGACAAACTGTAACGAATGATATCGCGAACCCATAATGCATGCACTACTCTGCAACTAAGTTAAAGAACAGAATCAAATACAAGCCATGACAAATTTAGGGTTTGTACCAAATTAGAAGACCGAACAACTTACCGTGCGTTAGGGTTCGTCGTGGCTCTGTTCCTTGAATCTGGGTTTGTCCAAGCTAGGTTTGTCGAGGCTGGGATCGTTGTAGGTAAGTTCGTGGATACTGGGTTCGTCGAGTTAGGGCTCGTGGCAGCTTGGGTTCGTAGAGACTTGGGTTAGTGGAGGCGTGGGTTCGTGGAGGCGTGGATTCGTGGAGGCGTGGGTTCGTAGAGGCTGGGTTCAAGAATGGGTTCGTCGCGCTTTGGTTCACCGTTCCCGGACTCGTCACGGGAGGAGAAGAAATTTTGAGGAGAGGAATTTTTTTCCAAAAACGGTAATGGTAAAAGTAACGGGTAAAAGATGTTTTTTTTTCCTTTAGCTTAAGTTTAACCAGAGGGGCAATAAAGTCTTTTTCAATGACTCCTCGTCGGACCAAATTCATGATTCCGGTGACCAGGGATTTAATATCAATATTTCAGTTAAAAAGAGGGACCCTATATCTAAATCAAATTAACCAGGGACCCTACCACAAATTGTGACAAAACTCAAGGACCTGGGGATAATTTACCCTAGAAAAAATGTTAGGTTTTAGTTTACAAACTTTAAAAAAATAATTCAAAAAATCAACTCTGAAATTGAATCTGACATATTTTTATTGTGAAAAAGTCAACAGTTTTAGAAAAATATTAGATTTTCTAAGACTTGCCCTAAATCTTCAAAACAAGAATTATTGAAAATCAACAGTATCTTCTAAAAAAAATCCACAGTTTTGATTGTCGGAGAGAAAACATGAACAGTCGTCGACAGCCGCGAACGTTGAATAGCGAGACCAAAGTGGGACCAAAAAACTTTCTAAGGTGGGGCCCATCGAGAGAAGAAGCGTTGACCAGGAAAATGGCACATAACACTGTGCACGTGCGGTGACCGAAAGGATGCCGACAGTCGCTTTTAAGAGGTCGTTGTTGCCACTGCGAGACCGGCTGTGAATATTACATCCATCTGTCCTTTTATTCACTGTAAAGTGATAACTGTGCAGATCACGCGCCGCCGACCTCGGCGCTGGGGGTCATGTGCCTTCTCCTCTTTTTTAGTCAATAAAGAATCAACTATCTATTTTTTCTTTAAAAAAGAATGAAAAACTTTACACAGATTGCAGCTTTTCAGCAGTACTCGTCACTTTCTTTGACATGACGTAATTATTCTTCATTTGTAGGAGTGGTCAATCGATCCCACTGTGATAATTATTGCAAAGTACGAATATAATAACCTAGGAACATACGGAAACACCCGCATAACAACAAGTAATCACATCTAAAATTATTTAGCAGTCCTACCTACCTTTGATTGATTTCGAATGGGGTTCGATATATTGAATATTTAGTTGAATAAGGATTTCATGACCAATTTTCGAAAAGTTAAAATTTGGTGAACAATTTTTTTATGAATCTTAGATAAAGATACTGATAATATTAGGTCCTCTCGGCACTAGTCCTCGGATTTATGGCGACTTGGAAAAGAATATTTCGACTGAGTCGGTGGAGATTACTCATTTCTCGCGAATTTGGATTCAATGGGGACCAAAGAGAGAGTGTCCTCATATGGGAACAAGTATTTAGACCATCTGATTAAAATTTAGGGAAAAGTACAAAATACGTCCTGTGATTTCGCGCTTTTTAGACATATGATCCTGTACTTCAAAAACGACTAAAAAAGTCCTGACGTTAGCTTCGGAGTATCACTTTTAGTCCTCCGAACCTAAATTCGTCACAAACCTATGAAAAATTACTTTTTCATCCCATTTTTTACATTTTAGTCCCAAATCCCAAATTCTTTTTCAATTATATTTATTATATCAAAGTAGTATTAAGTTTGGGGTCTACTACTTCCGAATTTCACCAAACGCTCAACATCGAAGTCGTAGATCTAGGACTCACGGATCCTCTCGTTTTGGAATCGCTCGATTTGGAGTATGTATGCAAAAGTTATGATTTTTCTACCAAAATGCGACGAACTAAGCTTATCAATCGCAACTCTCCCGAAACTCACCCAAAACAGAAACGCTAACTCAAACCACGATTTGGACCACGATTTCGAATGGGAGAATAGGTGTAACCTTTTCGTGTGGACCCCGATTTGGATGATTCCAAATCGTGTTTGTCCGCGACACGATTGCGTACGACTTTTTTGTTATGTATTTTGTGGTTTAAGTTAGCGTTTTTGGGTTTTTGGTTGAGTTTCGGGAGAGTTGCGATTGATAGGCTTAGTTCGTCGCATTTTGGTAGAAAAATCACAACTTTCGCATACGTACTCCGAATTGAGCGATTCCAAAACGAGAGGATCCGTGAGACCTAGATCTACGACTTTGATGTTGAGCGTTTGGTGAAATTTGGAAGAAGTGGACCCCAAACTTAATACTACTTTGATATAATAAATATAATTGAAAAAGAATTTGGGATTTGGGACTAAAATGTAAAAAAAATGGGATGAAAAAGTAATTTTCCATAGGTTTGGGATGAATTTAGGTTCGGAGGACTAAAAGTGATACTCCGAAGCTAACGTCAGGACTTTTTTAGTCGTTTTTTAAGTACAGGATCATATGTCCAAAAAGCGCGAAACCACAGGACTTATTTTGTACTTTTCCCTAAAATTTATTTGAAAAATATCTTATCCAATAGTGTAAAAATTTCAAAGATATTTTTGACTTTTACTCAAACCTATGCTTCCTTTTTTTAGCTTCATTTATCCAAACTAGAAAACGTTAATGTCATCCTTCTTTTTAGTCCCATTATCATAAATATCCCTATTTTTAAGCAAATTTAAAATTTAAACACCTAATTTATTGCCTAGGATCTACTATTATCAAATAAAAAAATGACGGCTAAAATTTAAAACTTTTCACTTGGGTATTCTTTTCCGCTGCCCCTCTGTATCCCTTCCAAAACGTAACTCATTTTTTTCCAAAATGTCGTATCCCTCTATATCCCTTTTAAAACCCCGATCGCCCTTCCCTCACCGACCGTAGACTACCCTTCTCGACCAGATGCCCGACCACCTTCCCTCACCGACTGCCCTTCCCTCATCGACTGACTGTCATTCTACTTATTTGGCATATGTAGAATACTGGTTTGTAATATAAGAGATACTGGTTTGGCATATAATGGATACTCGTTTGTAATATATGAGATGCTAATTTGGCATATAAGGGACACTGGTTTGACATATGGGAGATATTGGTTTGTAATATATGAGATACTAGTTTGGCGTGTAAGAGATACTAGTATGGCATATAAGGGATACTGGTTTGTACTATATGAGATACTGGTTTGGCATATAAGGGATACTTGTTTGTTTTATATGAGATACTAGTTTAACATATGTAGACGTGTAGCAGAGGGCGGAGAGCAGGTGTCGGTAATCGGTCGTTGGTTGCGCGATTCACGATCATTGTGTGTCGGTCATCGATCATCAAAGTAAGGTTGTCGTTGTTGAATTTGAAAATAGAGAAACATATTAATTAGGTTTATTGAAAAGAAATAACGATGACTAGAAATTAGGACTTTGGGATAAAAGTTAGATTATGGAGTTAAATTGGTGAGAAAACTTAATTAATTTGAGAGAGAAACTAATTAATATAAAATTAGGTGGGTGGTAACAGAGATTAATTGGAGAGAAAGAAATCATGATGATATTACCAAATCACTCTTTCTTATTAATTTTCTTTTCTTTAGTCCCAATATAGGGACTAAAATCTTGTCCCCACCAAATCCACTCTTGTTTCTCACTGTCCATTATGTTAGACATGACGTTGATTGTGTTCATCTGTTGGTGATTAAGATTTAAAGAGTACAAAAAACTTATGCAAAGGAGCTGAGAGAATAAGGTCAAACATATCTTCCTTGCAAGTGGCAGATGCTATCTACAAGGATGTTCTAGAGATGTAAAATGATTCTATTATTTTTATGTACCCTTTAATTTTTATCTTGAGATGTATTTTGTTTATTTGTGGGAAGTTGGTCTCTTATTATACTCGTGTGGCCAATGATGATTCATAAAGTATATCTGTAGTATCGATGTGCTCTTTTTTTCTACTAGAATTTCTCACAAAAAATTTCTTTAAAAAAATTTAAATGAACCTAGCGACCCCTCAACCTCTTGATAGGGGATCCTTTTGTTGTATTTGGAGTTACGCACTAGATTAGGATCTATCTTAGTCGAGGCAAATATTGAATACTTTTTTCATAAGACAAGATTGCTTCATATATTTCAGTGTAGTACATGCTGGGATAATCATCTCTAAGATACAATGAGTGGTGGGCATTTCCAAGAATGTTGTACTGCTTTTCTCGAAACTTTAGGTGAACCATTAATACCCAAAAATTTTGAATTTTAAACTAAGAAAGGAGGAAGAGAAGATAACAATGATAGATGGTACGTAATTATTGTTGGGATGATTGAATGAGAATGGGGTGTACCTATTTATAGGCTGGAGGAGGCAATCCATCTAAGAGGTTTCCAGGAATCTGCGACCAAGTGCAAGAAGTAGTGTCCCTTCGTAGTAAGCTGTGCTGGTATACAAAGTTATACGCTCAGCCTTGTATTATTTTATAATCTTGTCACCTATCTAGATACTAGATAGCTTCAAAATTTGCCAAAACTTAAGGGCTCATCCAGCTCCTCATGACTATACAATGTATAAAGTACCAAGTGTGCCTCAAAGCATCTAATATATCTCAAAATGCCCAATGCACATCCAATATATCTCAAAATGCCTAATGCACACATGTGCATGAACATGGACTCGTGCTCATACTCGAATGGAGCTTTATACCATCCTCACAGTTGGCTGTGAGTTTACTTAAGGTGGTCAACTATGTAGAAGACTAAATAAATGAGCTCCTTATAAACAAGGATATTTTTTTGCCATTTTTATTATGGTACACCCCTTTTATTAGTAATTTGTATGCTTCTTGGGGTTTTCAGTTTCATGGGCTTGTGTTAATTGAATTAAATTAATAAACCCAAAAATCCCTCACATGAATGATGATTAATGCATGCAAATTCCATTTGAAAGTTCTGATGAGTTATTATTGCATCAACACAGGTATCTTACAGCTTTGAACGTGCTCTATTAATATATTATCAAATTTACTCATTGTTTGGTGCATATAATATCTTGAACCGTCACTTTTTGTTATAAACCAAGATAAATAATATTTTCAGAATAATAATCCTAATATCTTTGGGTTCTCACGTTGTGTCATTTTTTGGATGGACTATATCTTGGATTCATAAGAGTTTTTACTATTTGAAGCTGTCTTACTTCACACTTATATATGAGATGTCCTATCAGAAGCATCTTGTCATACTCCACCTTCAGGTATAGGATCATTAAACATATAAATGCTTAACCTTACCACAGTTATGCAGGTTAACACTTAGATAACTTTTGAGAATAAGATGGGTTCTAAGTAATGAACTGAATCTTCTATAACTTAGTTGTCTTATTTAACCAAGTTTTGGAATCTCGGGTCATCAGGGCTGAGTTATCGCTATGGACATCCTTTAATGTGTGGATTTTAATTACATTCTCCTTAATAAATTATATATTTAATCTCTATTAATTTCTTTCATAAAAAGGATCAACTAAATTATCATTGGACATTACTTAATTAATGGTAATCATCGTATTAGAGATTAATTATTTAATAATATTATGTCTCTCATGCATATGTCAAGATTTCCCATTGTACATAATACTTTGTGCCCTCCCCTCTTTATTACATATATTTATCATAATATATCAATATAGGAGGCACAAGTTTGCTATAGCATAAAATATCGTTTAAATTTTTTTATAGTCATTCAGCTTCTTTCCTAACTTTTTCTAATATTATTATAAACTCTGATTATATAGTAGATTGAGCTATGCATATTTTTTCAAAAGACTTTTAAGACAAAGCTCCTCCTCTTGTAGTGAATACATATCCACTTATGAATTTAGAATCCTTAGTATTATATATCTGATTTGTGTCAATGTATCCTTCCTTAAATACAAGTTTAAGACTAGCTTTGGTTAACAGTGAGCCATCTCAAATGTCTAGAACATGCAACACATGCTTGAGGGTCAACTCCTTGCTAGAGATCAACTTGAAGACCACCTTACCCAAACTAACGACCTTGAAAGTTGTAAAGCTTTTCTTGAATAGCTTTCGACTAGTGAAGTCAAGAATATCTCTTTGTCTAAGCAAATGTGATAGGTTGCCCATGTGTCTATGAACCACTCTCTTGGGTTGTCCACTAGATTAGCTTCAAACACCACAATAAGATAGATCCATCTTCGATGAGTCTTCAGCCGAGTTAGCCTTCTATTGATCATCCTTTTTGGAATGCAATAATTCTTAGCCATATGACCAGGTTTGTCATAGTTGTAGTAGTCATCCTTGATTTTTTTTATTTTTCTTTTTAGGCTCTTGCTTCTCTTTCTTATCCTCGGACTTCTTCTTCTTCTTACTACTATTTCTCTCAACGAGGTGCATTGTGACTTCACAGTTAGCCTTACCTTACTTGATTTTGAATTTTTGGTTGACTTTCTTGATCCTAAATATTTGAATAAGGTCTTCTAGGCTCATAGTCTTCTTCTTGTGCATGAGGTAGTTCTTGAAATCCTTTCAGAGCTGGGACAACTTCTCGATTATTGTAACAACCTAGAAAGACTCACTGAGTTTCATCCCTTTGGCTTGAAACTCATGAAGGATTAGTTGTAACTCTTGCACTTGGTAGATGACCTTCTTAGTGACTACCATTTTGAAGTAGAGGAATCGTTTAACAATAAATTTCTTCGTCCCGGCATCCTCTATTTTGTACTTCTTTTAAATTTAATTCCATAATTCCTTAGTGGTGTTGTCTACTATATAGATATTGTAGAGAGTGTCGTATAATCCATTTAGGATATAGTTACAATATAGGAAGTTTATGTGACTCCATGCATCGAGAATATTAATCATCTATCTATCCATCTTTTTTTTGCTACCTTTAATGCCTCCTCTTTCAGAAATCGAACTAGGTTGAGCATGGTTAGATAGAATATCATCTTCTGTTACCACTTCTGGAACTCAATACCATTGAACTTTGTTGTTCTTTTAGTATGGACAATTCCCAGAATCATTAGTACTAGTGCGATGCTTGGTGATGCCATCTTCAAGTACAAATCTCTTTTTATAATTATTTTTTTAGAGTTAGTGTACTTAATTAGGATCTATTTTGTCGAGGCAAGTGTAGGATACTTTTTCCATAAGATGAAATTGTCCTATATATTTCAATATTGTACGGGTTGCAATAATCGTCTCCAAGTTACAACAACTGGTGGACATTCCCAAGAATGTTGTATTATATTTCTCGAAACTTTGATCAAACTCTTAATACCCAAAACTTCCAAATTTTGGACTCCGAAATTAGGGAGAGAATATAACAATGCTAGATGATATGCAATTGTTGTTGGGATGATTGAATAGGAAGGGGGTAGATCTATTTATAAGGTGGAGGGGCAGACCATCTGAGGGGTTGTCAGGAATCCGAGAGAATACCAATTCTTTCATATCAAGACGTAACTTGCTTTGCATTTCGTGTTGAATGTTTGCAGTGCATTCTGTGTCCCTTCAGTAAGTTATTAAGATGTCCTATCATTACCTGCCTTATCCTTATCATATTGTGCGAGGAGTCGTGTTCCTTCACAGTACGCTATATTAATACACGGAAGTATTCACTCAGTCTCGTGTCATTTCATAAATCCATTATCTCAATGTGCCCAATACGCACAGGACCTAGGCCCATGTCTATGCTCGTGCTGGTGTTCGGATAGTACGTTGCACATTTCTCACAGCTGGCTCTGAGTTCACTTGAGGTGGTCAACTAGGTAGAAGACTAAGAAAATGAGATACTCATAAACAATTTTTTTTTGCCATTTTCGATGTTATATTACTTTCATTAGTGATTTTTAGGTTTTTATTGGACTTTTTGGATTGCAGTAATAACTATTTTGGTTGAAATATTGCATGACCATTGATAGGAATTTGGACCATAGTTGATCGCGGTCGCGTCAGCCGCGATCACCCTGCGCCGCGACAAAATGGCATCGGCCGCGACGATCCATTTTGGAGCGGGGCGAAAGTGAATAGCGGCCACGTTAGGCTGCTTTGCTCTGCCTCCGCGTCAGGCCGCTCTGGCCGCTATACCATATATCAACAAAAATACCCATTTTCCCCTTTTTTATTTTTCAAGGTTGATTTTTTAATTTTGTCGAACCTAAATAGATAGAAGCAAAAAAAAATGAAAGAACTCTTCTTTCTCTAGGAAGCTCTCTTCTCTTTTTTCCTAGCTTCTAAACCTTAACAAAAAAAAGACCCACCTTGACTTTTTGATTTGTGAATCCAGAAAGCGTGAAGCTTTTTGATTTGGGTATTCTTTAATTGAGCCGACGGTAGGTCTTTTCTATTTAATTGAGAATTTTGTTCCCGTGTTCCATTTCAATGGATGGGAGTGATACTTTCACTTTATGATCTTAAGGGTTAAGGCTTTGACCATCCATTCATTATAAGCATCATTTGGTTGCAAAGTTGGCATCTTTTTTGTTTTTTGAGCTAGTCTCGTACGCGTCTTCTAATGTGAGCTGTAGAAGCTTCAAATTGGTTGGTTAAGTGATTTTTGTTTCAATTGTTTCAATTTTTAACAGTTATGACGACTCCTAATTCTCAACCATAATCAAACTCCTCTTCGTCTATGCTTAATTTTTATGATATTTAGCTCTCTATGAGTTTGTTTCTTTGAATTTATTTACATTTACAAGACATTGATCTTCATGATATTTTGATTTGTTACATTGATTTTAGTATGTATTTTTAGTGTACGCGTCATGAAAAAGCGTCCGCTCCGCGTTAACACGCCGCGTCATATTTTAGGGGAACCGCGTCGTGCCGCGTCAACCGCTTTGACAACTATGATTTGGAACATGGGTAGTTTTTTTTTTGTTTCGACTTATTTTTTTATTTATATAGAGGTTAGCCGCCACCATTTTTTTTTAAAGAAAATAAGATCTTAAATATTAGTGTTATGAATGTTGAAAATATTTCTTAAAAAATGATCTAAAAGTTAAATTGGATAACAATTTCAAAATAATGAAAACTAAAAATAAGTTGATATGTCCGTGCTCCCATGCAGGAGTTGGCAGCTAGCCACTAGTGTTGAAGCAGAAAGATAAGACAGGTGTCTTGCCTACGTTCACGCATCACGAACAATCATGCATATTTGAGGAAAGTGGATCAGAAAAGCTCATCCTTAACACTGTTTAATTTTTTGGTATTTTTTTAATTTAAATTTTTTTGGTTAATAGATTAATTATATATATATATGTAAATAATCTCATAATTACAAGATGTACAATGAAAAATCCAGCTTTAAAAGACACATAACTAATCACCCAATTTAAATGGACTATATATAGAATAAGATTCTAATGCCCTAAATTCGAGTTCAAATTGAACTAGTCATAGATGCGGTGCAAGACAGTATGGGTAAAAAAAATTTGATCGAATTGTTTTTAGAAAATTGTCCAATTTGTTAAAAATTAAACAACTAAAGAATAACACGGTAAAAAACCTAATATTGATCATATCAGCATGAACTAGTCTCATTTATTGGTCCAAGTGTCGGTCTCAAACTACTACCCATCCACCAACGAATGCCAAGACATCTTGCAAAGTGAGATCCCAAAAAGCAGCAGA
Source organism: Hypericum perforatum (assembly GCA_012979155.1). NCBI lineage: Eukaryota > Viridiplantae > Streptophyta > Magnoliopsida > Malpighiales > Hypericaceae > Hypericum > Hypericum perforatum. Next base: position 14,061 of record SOPF01035039.1, read on the forward strand.
GAAATCACGAAGACGAAAAAGATGATCAATAGACTCATCATGATTACCGCATATAGAACACAGTGCCTCCCATGGACTAAGTGAGCCTCTCCTAATTAGTGCATCTTATAATGATAGTATCCCTAGTAGTATTCCCTCACCGAACAGTGACACCCTTATAATACCAACGCCCCAAAATCTATAAATAAAAGATGGAAGAAAAATAATTATCTCGATAATAGAAGTATACAAGAATTTTTTTCACTGTGGCATAATTTCATGGTCGTGTTACGAGACACGTACATGGAAGAGTAGAACAATTAGCAGCAAATCATTTGCAAAGTTAAGTTTTCTAACCAAATAATTACACCCGTTAAAAATGTAACTTTAGATCTCGCCATATCCTCCTACGACCAATAAACCAAATAATTTAGCCTTATAGCAGTAAATGATAGTTGGTTCCCGCATTTAGAAGATGAAGCAAAACATCATATCAAGTGTATTACATTGATTACATTGCAAAACATTGTAACATCAAAGTCAAAGTCAAGTTTTTGCAAAATTTGATCAAATGTAAGATTTTCGATTTCATTGGAATGGGACGTATTGTAGAATTACACATTAAAAAATATTTAAGTAAAGAACTTTATTAACTAATTTTTTGAACTTTTGAATTTGATATAATAATTTTAACATATAATTTCATGGTTGAATTGAAAATGGTGACAAGATTTTGGGACTTCACATAATAAGGACGACAGCAACGAATTACCAAATAAATATACGAAATCTCTCGTTGAACGACTATTTGGGCTTTTAATATCCGCCAAAGATCGAAGAGACATATGACTTGATAGGAATTGACCTATACTAATTAATCATAGGTTATTGCAAATATATGTGGTTATTATTGCATTCCAAACTTTGGAGTATTAATAAGTCGATCTTTTGTGATCATGTCTATGTTCCAATAAGCTATGATTATCTTGGCGTCGCTTAATTGCTGCCCAGCTGTCCAAATATCTTCGATCGGATCCACATAATAATTATACCGATTATATAAATCGACCGAAGCTGATGTGCAATTAATTATCATTATGGTCGTTGCTTGTTCTACATCATCCCGGAAAAAATATGACCTAACCAAAGGGAAACCGTCATTGTATTTACTCATAGTTGAGAATTATAAAGTAAATTACAAAAGTCTAGGTACCTAGAGTGAAAGGTTACGGAAACTCGCGAGTGTATGCATTTTAAGAAATTCTTTTAATTTGATATACGATTTACTGAGCTATAATTTCATGGTAGAGTGGTTATTTTCTCTATCCTCAGTTGAGTAAACAACCAATGATTTAAATATGACAACTTTCTTTTGGAAAAATCACCATGTAATTATTACACGTTAAAACTCCTTTGCAATGGCTGACAATATCTCCGACAGCCACTAAAAAATTACAACATCTGTTTCTCCAAGGGACAAACTAGTGATCATCAAAGTTATTAAACAACGGAATAATTCAAAAGCTTTCTCCATGCGACTTTTTAAATAACGACAGGAATTATACACGTTTTTTCAATTTTTTAAATTTTTTCTAATGCGACTAGCTTCACCAAATGGAGGACCAATTATTGATAATAAAAAAGTTCTTGCCTGTAGTGAAGGGAAGGGACCCTCTACTGGTACAGCCATTGACAAAAATGACAGGATCTTTCATGTCGGTCTTGGAAGGATATCGCGCAAATAGTGCAAATGTTTGATTTTTCTCTCATGAACCAATTAAAAACTTGACAAATCTACAACTACCTATAGAAAAAATACAAATAACTACAGAAATGTGAAATAAGATTAACTTTCTCTATTTAAATATATACAACTATATAGGAGGAAATGCACTTGGCGTCGAACTTGTTGGAGCAACTTGATATTAAACTTCTTGAGCAAGCAAGGTCGATCAGTCAGAGGTTTCGGTCGACGTTTGCTTTTCTTTATTATTAATAATAATTACAGTTTACTTAGCTCCAAATCTTCTCTTCCAAAATTATGACAATCGATCGATCTTAAATTTCAAGCACGTGAAGAAACAACAAACATAGATGGGCCAGTGTTGACGCGGAAGGGGACGGACAAAACGAGAACCACAGCTTCGTGGTTATTTATCGTTAACGGCGTCGTTTCGAGAACTACGGGTCATGGTAAGAGGGTGTAAGTTGCTAAATTGAACCATCGGATCAATTGTCTTGATCGAGCCCAGCCACGGTCTTTCCCTTTCAAGAAACGCGTCCGAGCCCACCTATAAAACATGAGACGACTAGAAAAAATAAAATAGCTCAAAGCTCACTTGTTAAAATTAACCATTTTAGTTTGCAAGTGTGGTAAATTTATTATAAATCTATAATATCATAATTTTTTTATTAAATACGAATGTTCAAATATAGTATAAAAATGAACTAATCTATTTGCTCTCATACCAACTCGGTTCATAAAAGCAAATCTACGTAGGCAATTGTAGACAGGCAATTTAGACAATTATTCTGAAGCAATTTTGCGTGGGAACAGAAGCGATATTATCTGATAAGAAACTCTACCTCTTAAATGGGTCATAATCATTGATTTTGAGTGACCAAAGGAAGGATATAGATGACCAATAATAAATATTTGCTCTCACAAATTAAAAAAAAATATGAATTGAATTGATTTGACCATAGTTCAACTTTGATAGTATAATAAATTCCAGTTAAAAAAAAGACGTAATTGACCATTTTTAGGATAAATTATATTTAGCTCTTTCTAGTTTGGCATATTTATCTCTTGTCTTTTTTATTTTGAAATCAATTAAAAAATCTTCTTAGTTTAGCAAAATTATACTCTCAGACTCCCCCGATATCAGAATTACAATTTTTTTCAGCAAAGGTTAAGAAAAATGACAAAAATACCCTTGAGTTTAGAAAAATACTCTCTCTCCCCTCTTTCCCATCCTCCTCATTTTCCTCCTCCCTCTTTTTCCTTCTTCTTCTCTTCCTCCCTCCTCCTCCCTCTTCCTCCTTTTCCTCCTCCGCCCTCCCCTCCTCTTCCTTCTCCTCTTCCTCCTCTCTCTCCTCCTTCGGATTTCCCCCCCTCTCCACCTACTTCTCCTCTTACAGACTCTCTCTCTCTCCTCCTCTTTCTCCTTCTCCGAATTCCCCCCTCCTCCTCTACTCCCCTTCCTCCTCCTTCTTGCTAACAGGATTGAATCAGAGAGAGTATTTTATTTTTTTGGTTAGGGATATTTTTTTCATTTTGCACGTTTCATTGTCAGAAAAAATTTTGGTTCCGGCTTCAAAGGCGTCATAATATAATTTTGACCAACTAAGAAGATTGTTTAATCGATTTATAAAATAGAGGGAAGAAAAGATAAATATGTCAAATTATAAGGACTAAATATAATTTACCTCTTTCTAAGGCTTACAGGTGGATGTTCTTGACGGGTCAATTCTCCCGCCACACATAACAGGGCATATTTGTCCTCCTCCTTAGCTGACAGGATTTATATCAAATTCTGGGTGCTCACAGAATCTTGTTGCCTAATAAGTCTAATTGATGAAATATGACATGGGTTTCTTGCTCTTGGCTCTAGCAGTGAAATGTATTCCTCTATCCAGAATTAGTCCAAACAGTAAAGAAATTTTATTTCACTCCAAAAAAATTACGATAAAAATTTACGTGAGTAAAAGATACTACCGAGAAAACCAACTTCTAAAGAGAGCATTAACAATACTAAAGTATCTGAATCGATAAAAAAAAAAAAAAGATAGCATTCTGAATTATTTCAAAAAGTAAAGAATTTGGTGTTACTCAAAAAAATTCATTATAAAAATTTACGTGCGTAAAAGATACTACCGAGAAAACCAACTTCTAAAGATAGCATTAACAATACTAAAGTGTCTAAACCGAACCGGTACATAAAGTCTCCATCCGGTTATTTTATTTTTTGAACCGGTCCTACATTTAATTATTGACTGCTGTAATTTATTTGTTTCAACAGCAACTGCTGGCAGCATACGAAGGTTACAGGTTGACCCCATAACTGGTTTACCCTGTAGTGCCGTGGAAAGGGAGAATTGAAGACCAATTTTTTTGGGCGTCAACATACTGACAATAAAAAACGACACTGCATTAAAATATGGGGCCTATCAATATGCCATTCAATAATTTGAGGTATCAAATTTGTGGGACGAGACTTGTCTTGCCGAATAATGCTAAAGATTATACGTGTACGTATATGGTGGATGAGTAGGGTTTTCAAGTAACGTCCCCTTCCAACCAACTCATAACTTCATATCAAAGCAGCTGAGAGGAGTTCATACCCGCTGAAATATAAATGTCCATAAATTTCTCAATTGAGTAAAGATCGTTGTTTAAATTAATTTAAAAGTTTTGTGTTTAAAAAATGGAAAACACATCAATACTAAATATTTATATTTTTAAACAAGTAGAATTGTATTTATAAAAAGATCGAGACAATAGTAAGTCCTTACACTTGCCGGTTATTAAACACAATAGTGCTTAATGCATGTTACCTAGATGATCAAAATATAATAGCCTATCAAAGTAGCTATGCTAATTATATAGGTATTTAACTTGATTTTTATCCGTCAACTAGTACCACTATTTCCAGGCCACCTTTCTCACTGACTCCAAAACCTTGGAACGATAAGACGTTCGTTGATTTATACGGTGACTCTTTTGCTTTCCATGTTCGCCTTCTGGTCCGAGTACATGTTCTTAATTGGACCTCGGATGTGGTCGTCATCAAATCTCGAGTATCCACGGCCATCCATCTTTATAACTTTTTTCCTATGTCAGGTCCCGCCGAATGGAATTGCTTGGAGAGTTATGATTTTCCATATATCATATTATAGAGTGAGTATTTGAACATCTAAGTGATTTATATAAATTATTTGTTTGTATATGTGTAGGACTTTGTTGGATTATAGCAATGGGTGTAGTAATATTAATACTAATTTTAGGCTAGAAGTATCTTGAAATACTCTTTGCTAAAAGAAAATCTTAATTGATTTGATGGTACTAGCTATATTAATGCGTAGACTTTTTTCAAACATCTTGAAAGATTTTCAAAATTAACTATGTTTGGTCTAAAGATATTCCAAGATGGGTGAGAAAATTTCTAAAAATACGTATAAATGGTGACCTCTTATAAATTTTCCAAACTAAGAGATCTCTTAAAAATGTTGAAAAATATTTGTGTTAGTTTGTGGTGACTGCGAGTTACATTAGAGGACATTACATATGTTGTAAAAGATATGTTAAGAAATATTTAATTTTATTTTCCATATAAAAAGTGCACTTTTTTCTAACAAACATAATGAGACAACTCTAAAGTTAAACATGATTGACATAGAGTAATTTTCCAATGGATGACCTCTTGAAACTTTTCTTAAGTTGTATAGTCTAAGGATAAAATTTGTTGGAAAAAAATTTGTGTTGATTTAGTTAGATAGACATTTAGATTAGGCAATGTTACAAATGATATTAGAGTAAAACCTCTACTACTATGATGTGGTTACGGACAAAGAATGATTTTGGAAGTGTACATAAAATTTGCAAATAATACTGAGTATTTAAAGAGATATAAATGTGAAACTCTATTCAAGATATGTTAAAAAAGACTTAATTATTTGATTATACTATCTCCGTCAATAAATTAAGTGATTGATTATATTATCCATATTGATAAAATACATCTAGGGTGTACATAAATGAAGAAAAAATATACTGAAAAATGCTCATATTAATATATATAGATATATTCTTAATATTTATCACTATGTCCTCCGTTTTAACAAAGAAAGCCAAATTTTCTTTTGGTGAAAACAACTAAAGTCAATTAGCCCGGTTTACCAAGGCAATCAATGAACTGGATAGGGTCTCATACTCTCATGCCCGTGCATGCGTGAGCGGCTAAGTTACGTTATAAGTTATAAAGGAAGGTATTAGCTATTTCAGTTGTATTTGTGCCATCAATGATGAGTCATCGAAGTCTATTACAATATTGAGGTATTCTTTTTTTTCTGACGGGTTTTTCCCACGAATTGTTTTGCAGGAAAATTTTACTGAGACCAGGGATTACAATATCGAGAGAGGAAACCCGTTTTTAGAGTCAACGACGGTACTGATAGCAGCAGTGATTGTCTTTTTGCTGAGGGGCTGCACGACCCTCCTAATATTTCTCTTCCTTTTCAGTAATTTTTCTTTTGGCTTGTGCTTGGACATTTTTTTATATAGGGGACCCTTTTCACCCAAAAAAAGTTAAAAAGGAAGAGTGCATGTGCCAACGAATCCTATCTACTACATAGTAGACCACCTGGCTCTGCTGTACCGGAAGTATCTTGACCTTTTCTTAATATGAAAACCCCAAGGAAATTGTCCTAATCAGATCGAAGCATTTGATACATTTTTGGCGATACTTGATATTGTCTCTAGATAGCTCTAATCACTAGATGTATATTTTCGTGGTGTTTCTTTTGAGGAATATAATACGTTATTTATCAAGATAAATCAGATCGAAGGTACGTTGCTGAGATGAATGATTAGTTGCTTAGCCTGAACCCAAATCGTCTATGAACGGTTAATTATTATAGAAAGGTTGAAAGGATGCTTTGTATTGCTCATATGTGAAATAGAATTCGTTTATGAGTAACTTGACGATGATCTTTCTGTTTCAATGATAATATTATAAATTACTAATTTTTTTAGAACTTAAACTATTAATCTTTCAATAAAATATACAAGAGAAAGTAAACTCGCCATAAAATTTTGGATAAATTACATCTAGCCCCATCTACTTTGGTGTATTTAATACTGACCCCCTGTAATTTGCAAATAGATTAAAAAGCCCTCTTAATATGACAAACTTATACCATTTGGCCTCTGACACTGGAACTGGAGTATTTCTCCGACGAGGTGTCACGCAAAATGACAAATATAACCCTATCTTAAAAAACAAAAAAATGCAGAAATCTTGGAAAAAATACTCTAGAGGAGATAGAGGAAGGAGGAGGAGGAGTAGTAGGAGGAAGAAGGGTGGAGGAGGAGGAAAGAAGAAGGTGGGTAAGGAGAAGAAGGAGGTGGACGGAGGAGGAGAGGGGAGGAGGGAGAAGGAGGGAGGAGGGGGGAGGAGGGCGGAGGAAGGTGGAGGAGGAGGAAGATTGAGGAGGAGGGCAGGGGAAGAGAAGGGAGGAGGAGAAGGAGGAAATTCAGAGAAAGAGGAGGGAGGGAGGAGGAGGAGGGAGGAGGAGGAGGAGGAGAAAATGCGGAGAAAGAGGAATGGGGGAGGAGGAGGAGGAAGAAGGAGGAGGGTGAAGGAGAGGGGAGGAGGAGGAGAGGGGGGAGGCCGGAAGAAGAGAGGAGGAGGGAGTGAAGAAGGGGAGGAGGGAAAGAGGAAGAGGAGGAGAAAGGAAGAGAAGGAAGAGGAAAGTGGAGGAGAGATAATTTTTTTAGCCAGGCGTATATTTGTCTCTTTGC
>SOPF01035040.1:0-18791 GCA_012979155.1 Hypericum perforatum
TGTCATTATATAGAAAAAATCAATCATAGCCCGATACAAAAATCCTAAGCCATTCAACACAAGAAAACCTAAATTATTCCCGGTCTCAGATATGAAAACTGAAACTGCCTGAAACTTCCAAGCTGCTTATAACCTCCTTTTGCGCCGAATTTGGATAAATGATAAACTACAAAATTGTAAATTTATCTCTTATCTTTTTATAGCTTTTAAAATTGTAATTTTTTACTAAAACTAGTTGAAAAATCAGCGATTATTTTTTTACTATGCATAGATTTTGATAGGAATTAGGAGTGCATTAATGTGAGTAATAAAATGAAAAAATAAAAGAGAACAATTTGATAACTCAGTTTGTCAAGATGAGTACATTTTGGAATACTTCCAAGCCAAATTTGTTACTAGATTTCTTTTTCTTCATGTGACATAGTTATAGACATAGCATATAACGGGATCAACCCTATTTTGATTGAAGAATCACAAACAAACAAAACACAACATGTTTAAAGCTAGGTCAGATGAGCCTGATGGCCGCACGTCGACTGACTTGCTATCAAGGCATCTACTTCTCTCACTTTTGTAAGTCCCCTCTTATTTTTGCTAGTGCCACCTTAATTTGTCTTGCACGTGTTAGGTGAGCAGGCACGTATCGGTGTCGCTGCATAGTCTTCACTCGATCATATAATGTCTTCCACGAGTATCTTCATGTTCTATACCACCACAATTTTAAGATTTTTTTAGAATCAACAATTTTATAGCTGGGGGCTTAAATTGGGATTGGATTTGGTATGAAATTATTTTTTCCAAACAATACAGATTGAAGGACACGTAAGTTTTTTTTTTGCAAAAATACAAAAAAATTGTGACTAAAATGAAAAAAATTATGGGCCAATATCGCATGAATGTAATGTCATTATCGCAAAAATAATAATACGAAAATACACATGTCATTATGACATTTGGGCATGCTGGTATTACAATGAAATATGTCGATATCGCAAGAAAAAAATGTCAGCGTGATTCACCAGATTCTAAATCTTTGAGATTGATTCATTCAGTTCTTATTCATTCTAATCTCCCTTAAATTACTATTGAAAAAAAAAAGAAAAATGAAATTTTACGGTGAGATGCTCCGGTTTGACTCTAAGAAAATTAAGTAAATAAAGTTTTGAATTAGGAAACGCTTTTAGCGAATTCATGTGGAACTGTTGTAATATTAAAGAATTGGAAGATTATTACAATGTTCAATTTATAATTAGCAGCCAGTTCTATATACACAAAAGTTATATAAATAGTTAAATACCCTATATTCCAACCCTCTTCTAATAACGAGTGTAAAAAAGGAGTAATGCTTTTGCCTTTTGGTGATTAGGCTAGCTTGGCAAAAAGTAAATGTTTTCTGCCGCACGGAATAGCACATCGTCAAATTATTGTATTATATAAATTAACTCAATATTTTAATGTTCGATAAAATATGTAATAATACAATTTAAACTAGCAACCCCACAAAATTCCAATTGTATGATAATTTCCTCCAGTGGCGTGGTGAATGAGAGAAAAGGTCGCCTATGGGAAAATGTCAAGCACAAGTTCCAAGGTAACTGGCTATGACCAAATCACACCAAACGCGGCGCTAATGACATTTGGAGTTGAACGAACAACCAAATCTCTTTTTTCTTTTGATAATTACCAATCTTTCAAACGCTTCATAAATATGTTTAAATAAACGCTTCATAAAGAAAGGGTCCGTCCTTGATAAAAAAAAAAGAGAAGAAGTTAAATATACTGATATGAATTTAATATACATCCCTTTAAAAAACTACAAAGTCCGTTGAAAATATATCACTATTAAATAATAGAGCAAATTGTTACCTTCTAAAAAGTTTTTTTTTAGAATTACTTATATTACTTCTTGAGCAGAAACACATGTTCCCCTTCACTAAAATTCTAGTGCAACAAAAATACTTGGAATATGGAAAATTGTTTTTTTTTTGAAATATAAAGCCCCAACTTGGCAACTTCGATTCATTTTACATGGATCGGGCAATATAAAAAAGCCCACCACGTTCTTTATGACGTTTTCTTTTAACTTAAAACTGCCGAGTCGTAAACCATCCAACGGTAGTATTTGATAAATAGATCCAGCCACATCCAATTGTTTTCGGATACGTTGTTATTGAGCGGGTGAGATCTCGAACCCAAAGTCATTACTGTCATAATAATGGAATAAAAGAAAGTATTCGACATATAGAAACTTGAAATAAAATATAAATACTGTTTTCCAGAACCAAAGTACAGTATCATCTTAAAGAAAAAATATTACTCTTTCTAGGGCTTTTTGGTTGGACCAACCATAATCTAACAACTCAACTACAAAGAGCTAATTATTAATGGAAAAATTATATCTTAAGTTATTGGACCATCATCGATATCAGCGTACCAAATCAATCATTAATGGGACCAGTGCAAAGTTTTCCGCTGGAACTCTAACTGATCCACCAGGTTTATGAATATTGATTTGTGAAACTTTGCTATATTTTGAGAATCTTGGAAGTCACTCCTCATATAACAATTATAGAAATGGATCAAAGTCTTACATTGGGATGCCTTTGACATTCGGATAAAATTAGAGAAAAATGATTGGATAATACTAATATGTAGAGTATTAGTTTTGTTTATAAAAAGACGAATATCCTAATATAAAAAATAGAATGATTGTGAAAAAAAAACACAATAATTAATTAGTCATAATCAATATGATAATAAAATATGACAATAAATGTATTATAGAAAGTTCGACCACTAAAATAGATGAGACAAGGTTTGAGAATATCACTTGGGCAAATTTTTATTTTGTCTAACTTAAGATAATCTAAACAAACGCAGCCTAAAAATAAAACTAGAACAAGTTGAAAAGCCTATACAGTTTTCACACAAGATGTAATTATGTGCATTATTGGAATTTTCATTATTAATTTAATTTCTAAAAATACAACTCGAACTTTGTTTCATTTGATTAATAGCTAAGTGCCAAATAAATAGTTGTTGTTGTTGGTGAAGGAATTAAAGCGTAATTAATAATTAATTACAGTTAATTATAAGATAATCCACAAACACAATTCGTCAATAATTAACATGACTTATTTGTTGAAGGGCGCTTTTCCAGGATCGTCGTAACGAGATGAAGTTACTGGTTGTTTCGCGATCACGAATGGAGCGGATACGCGAAGGATTTCCACGAACTTCTTCGCTTTCTTAAAATCTGAAACTTTTGGAACCAATCCAAAATTGTGCCTTTACTGTGTAGATATGGGTGAAAACTTATAGAGCAGTCACCTGCTTCTTCCTCCCTTTTATAGGGAACTCCGAAATTTGCCAACTCACCCCAAATGGGTGAGTAAGCTTCAAAATTGAAGTGTCATTTTGCCAAGTGTCAAAAACTTGGAAAATGACTGTTGGGCTTGCCTCTTGGGTCCAATAATGGGTGCCCAATTTGTTGAAGTCCAACATCTACCACTCACACATTATTGACCATAATTAACACAGTCTCAAATTTTTGCTTAGTAAAGATTTCGTGCGACCAGCATACATCGAGTGCACTTAGCTAAATTCAAGAGCACACACATATGGGCTACTTGAATAATAGCATCTCGATATTCTCATTACCTTAGGTATGCCTTATCCTAGGTTTCATCTCATATCCCATTGTTTGCATATGTGATTTCAAACAATTTAATCGTGTTCAATATTGTGTTGCTCTTAACACAATAGGTGCGCACAATTGAACAACGAAATTCTTGGAATATGATCGATGAAGAACCTTCTCCTTTATAAGTATTTCTTCCATCATGATAAAGCTTGATTTTCTAGTCAGTCTTGCCAGGTCAAATTATGAATCATGACCTTTTCATAGACTTTCTAAGCTAGCAACACAGAATTATATTTTCAAAATATGTTAAGGATCATAAGGATAGTGTACCAAAATAAAATTTTGGAATCGGTCTCACACTAGGGAAACAGAAATCACATAATGATTTTCCATCCATTGGTCGACTAAGGAAATATGGTACTATTCATGTCTTATGATGTTCATCCTTCGAAAAAGAGCATATGTGATACACAAATTAATATCATACTAGCGCATCAGCCTCGATGTTTTACTGAACAATGACCTTAGTTTACTTAAAACTGCTCTAGGCTATATAGACAGATAATGATAAGTTCCACTTATATCTTATCATTTGAATTTACAGAAAATTCAATGCAGCAACAAATGCTTGCATTATAACTATTCTCTCACTTTAACAATAACTATTATTGTAGTTAAGCAAGACGGCATCAATATTTTAAAATATGCACTTGATATAATGATGTTCATAAAACTGCCTCATCTCATCAAGGAATCAACTTGTTAACTCCCACTGAGGTAAACTCCCGTATGAGTGGGTTACTTTTTTGTCTCACGTGCTCTTGTAAATGTTTCTCAAAAAAGGAACATTTACACAATCGTATTGCTAAAATAACTATATTATATTGAATAACTGATTCATTATAATATGTACAAAAAAATATTAACATCTATGCAATCCCAAGGATCTGACGTATTTCTCAAACACAACTCTGGATACAACCTTGGTCATAGGATCTGCTATCATATCATGCATAGACATGTGTTTTATGCTAACCTCCTTATATGCAATCATATCCCTAACAAAGTGATACTTAATGCCAATGTGCTTTGCTCTGCTACGGTATCTAGGATCCTTAGAAAAAGCTATTGACGCTTGATTATCGCAGAATAAGCTCACTAGTTCTTTTGAGTCAGTTAGGCATAGATGGTTCAAAAACTTCTTTAACCAAACTGTCTCTTGTACAGCAGCTACAAAGGCAACGTACTCAGCCTCCATAGTTGATAGAGAAACACACTTTTATTTCTTGCTACTCCACAAAATAGCACCTCCGTCAAATGTGAAGATATATCCTGATGTAGATCTATTCTCATCCATATTACCACCCCAATCAGCATCAGTGTAACCTCTTAATATTAGGTCTTGACCTTGATAAATCAGTGAGTATTCTGCAGTCATATTCAAGTATTTTATAATTTCCTTAACTGCTTTCCAATATGCTTGACCTGGGTTAGACTAATATCTACTAGCCATCCCAACAGCATAGCAAATGTCTGGTCTTGTATACATTATTGCATACATCAGACAACTAACTATATTAGCATAAGAGATTTTTATCATATCCCTTTTCTGTTGGGCTATTATAGGACACATGTCTTTATTAAGATGATGGCCTTTGACAATTGGGACATATTTGGGATTGCATTTATTACAATTGAATCACACTACTATTTTACAGATATATGTCTCTTGTGAAAGAGATAATAGCCTTTTCTAGCAATTTCTCATAATCTTAACTCTGAGAATGTAATTAGCTTCACCCATATCTTTCATTTCAAAGTTGGACAAAAATCAAACTTTGAGCTCATTAAGATATCCCTTGTCATTTCTAGCTATTAGTATGTCATCTACATACAGAGTGATAATGATAAACTCATTAGCCAAACTTTTCAAATAGATATAATGATCTTCATCAATCATTCTAAAATCATGCGACATGATCGTATTATGAAAATAAATATACCATTATCGAGAAGACTGTTTAAGGCCATAAATTGATCTCATCAATTTGCAAACTTTACGTTCACAGCCTTTTTGGATGTAGTCCTCTAGCTAAATCATGTAGATTTCTTCATCCAATTCTCCATTGAGAAAAGCAATCTTAACATCCATTTGATGTAGCTCAATGTCTAAATTTGCTACCATAGCTAGAATTATCCTAATGGATGTAAATTTCACAACAGGTGCGAAAGTCTCCTCATAGTCTATTCCTTCTTGTTGTTTGAATCCTTGGACAACTAAGCGAACTTTGTACCTTTTGATACAACTATCAACTTTTTGCTTAACCTTGAGAACCCACTTGTTCCCAATCACCCTACGTCCATTAGGCAGATCAACCAATTTCCAAATATGGTTTTTCTCTATCGAAACCATCTCTTCTTCCATTGCTTTAATCTATTCATTTCTATCAAGAGATGATAGAGCAGCAAAAATATTCTTAGGTTCATCCTGATCTTGTAAGATTGCCAAAAGAATCTCACTTGAACTATCGTTATCTTTCAATGATGTCAAGAAAGTATTACCAGCGTATTTAACCTCAAATTGTTTGCGTGGAATACTAGTTCTTTTGGTTCTACGAAGTTCGCGATTTTGATAAACATCTCTGATATATTCATCATAACTAAGAATAGTATTCCCACTTAAGGGATAATCCATACTCCCACTGGGATTTGGAAATGTACTTCTACTAGGATCGTGAACTACCGGATCATTTTGAGATGGAAAAACTTAATTTTCCTCCTCCGTAATTCTCCCATTCGGTTGGAGCAATCCACATGATTCTGCCTCATCAATTTCATATAACATAAGATTACTTCTTACGTCTCCCAATTTTGGAAAATCATTCTCTAAGAATATGACATCTCGTAATTCATATTCTGTCACTTGTCTATTTTCGAGTTCACCTACGAAAATGTATCTTTTTAATACTTCAGAGTATCTTATGAAGATACTCTTCTACCTCTCGATCATAATTTACCAAAAGAACTAGAGGTAGAATGGAGATAAGACGCACACCCTCATGGTCTCAAGTAGCTTAGATCGGGTTTACGACCTGTCCATATTTCATAAAGGGTGGTAGCGACAGATTTAGGGAGGACTCGATTTAGAACATATGTGGCAGTAAGGAGCGCATCTCCATAAAAAGATATAGGCAAATTTGCCTATGCCATCATAGATCTCACCATATCAAGAAGGGTTATGTTCCTTCTTTTTGCTACCCTATTCTGTTGAGATGAATAAGGAATGGACAACTGATGTTCAATTCCTTTTTCTTAACATAGAGTATTAAATTCATCAGAAAGATACTCACGGCCACGATCTGTTCGTAAGACCTTAATCTTTCGATCATGTTGATTCTCAGCAAAATTCATAAAAATCTTGAAACAACTTAATGCTTCAAATTTGTGAAATCAAATAGACAAGACCATACTTACTATAGTCGTCTATAAATGTGATGAAGTAAAATGCTCCATGTCTAGCCCTCACATTCATTGGACCACAGACGTCAGAATGAATTAATTGTAGTAGAAAGTTGGCTCTAGTTCCTTTACCAAATGGTTTTCTTACTAATTTTCCTTCTAGATAATGTCCGTACGTTGGTAATATAGCTTTTTCTAAATTACCCAATAATCCTGCTTTAGCTAGACGGTTCATGCAATCTTGACCAATATGGCCCAATCTAGAATGCCATAAATTAATATCTTCTTGAGATGTTTGCACATTAGTGACAAAGGAAAATAAGATTTTGATAACCAATCAACATCCAAGATAAGAAAACCATCAGATATATAACCAGATCCATAAAAGACATGTTCTAAAAATAACTTCACAGAGTTATATTCAAACAGCAACCAAAAACCAAGAGCCATCAAAGCTGAAGCAGAAACTAAGTTCCGGGAAATTTCAGGAGCAAACAACACATCATGAAGAAGTAGGGTACGTCCTTGACACAGGTTTAATTTACATGTACCCATACCCTTCACATCTACTCGTGCATTGTTGCTAACAAAAATATGTTTTGCTCCTACCGGTAACCATCAGAAATCAACTAAAGCTTCACGATCTTTTGTTACATGGTCTGTCGCTCTTGAATCAATCACCAACATAGGATGAGTTTCAGATAGAAGAACGCAACTAGATACATATAATTTACTCACATATTAGTGAACCTTATGTACCTTCTTTTCTCATGTGTAGTCCTTAGCGAAATGACCTTGTTCTGACTGTTGTAACATCTAACTTTCTTGATGTTATACGTTCTCTTTTTCTTATTCCTAGAACTCTTCTCACTAGTTCTAGGATTTTCAGCTTTGCTCTCGTTCATTTTTCTTACCCTGACCCTTTGTACCTCTTTTTTTTACCCCATGTGCCACTAGACTGAGTCATGTGAGCTTCAGGGTGTACCATAATAGATAGAAGACGATCCTCTTCTAACTCAAGGTGATGGGCCACATCTTCAAATGTCGTAACATTATCCGTATGGGTAAGAGTCATTTTCATGTGTTCCCAATTGGCAGCTAGGGAACGAATGACAGCTTAGATTTGCTATTTATTACTGAGCACGTGGCCGGCCTCAATCAGCTCACTTATCATATTTGACATTTGCCCGAGATGCTTCTTCATCGAATGATCAAGGCTTTTCTTATAAGTGTCAAATCTTATCGTCAAAGCACGTAGCTTTGAGATAGAAAGTCTCCCGAATCTTCTTTAAGAGCATCCCACAAATCTTTGGCAATGTCATAGACACGAAACTGCTTAGTAATATCATCCATCATAGCACTAAGCAAGATGAGACGTGTAGTAGAATTTCTCTTTTTCTAGGCTAAAAAAGCGTCTCTATCACGCTTGTGTTGTGGGGTGTTTACCTACTTCAGGTTCAGCTAATAATGTAGACACAGTCTCAAGAACATCATGTTCTTCTAGCACATATTGAATTTTTATACTCCAACTATCATAATTATCACCATTGAGCTTCAACTCCTTGTTGAGCTCAGTGACAATCGACTTGGAAGCAATCGACATAACTAATGGGAATTAAAAAAATTGCACATAAAGGAGTGATAGTTAGCAACACGATACAAATCTACTATACGTTATAACTCTGAATGATATAAAGTCTTTGATTATCTCGAATTTGAAGTAGGTTACGGGTATGTTTCCCCTTATCCTTCGATGATTAATCTCAAACCTTAATCATTCTAAGTTCTTTGATAGTAAATACAAGTGGATAAGTAATTAAACAAACACATTATTTAATCACACAAAGCTCACAAACTTTTTATATACATTGGTATATAAGAGATTTTAAACATACACATATGCATATAAAATTTCTATAGATACCAAGTATATAATAAAGTTTCCCAAAAATAACACATGTATAAGGAAACTTCAACATGACATACTAAAGTTATGTTTAATATATTTCAGAACTTATTCCAAAATATATTAAAGTTATAAAAATTATCCTAATAATCTTTAAAACTTAATCTATATAATTTTAATTAAACAAAACAGAATTTATTTAATTAAAATAGAAAAACCTAACAAATGGGCCCAATTTTGACTCAAGTCAAAATTGACCAAAATCGGATTCGGGCGAATTAAGAAACCAGAGCAATCAGATCGGTTTCAATTAAATCAACCCGGGGTATAAATAATTTTCGGGAAAATCATAAAATTATGATTTTGCCCCTCTCATTTTTCCCTTTCCCCTTCTCTCTTTCTCTCCTTCTCTCTCCTCAAACCTTCCATCGACGGCCTCCTCACGACAGCGGTTCCACTACGACGAGTCAGCGGTCACCACTGGTCGAGTTCAGCTCGCTGTCGACTCCCGAACATGGTGGTACCAGCGGTATGATTCGTTAAGGCACAGTGAGGGCGGGATACCCTCTTCTCTGTTTGTCGAGTTTCCGGAAACCCAAAGTCCAATCTCCAGATTTCGGCAACGTCAATGGGAAAAAATGGTACCTACACGTCGGCGACTCACTGGGGATTCAAACAGTACCAATAGTCAACGTTGAAATCGTCGGATATGAACAGATTTGTTGAAAGATTGAGATTGGGGAAAAATCGCGATTTAGGATTCCATTTTGGCATTTGGGATTGGCAAATTACAAATCAGTCCCAAACCTTCTCATTTTTACACGTAAAGACAAGAAGAACTCAACAGCCAAAAAAAATTCAGTTTAATACCAAAACTTTTGTGCGTGCGGGAAAAAAGACAAATCCTTTACCCGCGTGAATGCTAAACTTCAATTTAGTCCTCAGGTTCTAAATTTAATTATTTTTAAGGACAACATATTGTAATTATCATCAAAATCACAATCAAACTCGATTTTTGAATCAAATAAACACAATTAAACTTGATTACGAAAATCATATAACAACCAGAACAATATCTAAGCATGCTCTGATACCAATTAAAAGAATTAAAGCGTAATTAATAACTAATTACAGTTAATTACACGATAATCCACAAACACAATTCGTCAATAATTAACACGACTTACTTGTTGAAGCGCGCTTTTCCAAGATCGTCATAACGAGATGAAGCTACCGGTTGTTTTGCGATCACAAACGGATCGGATGCGCGAAGGATTTCCACGAACTTCTTCGCTTTTGCAAAATCTGAAACTTTCAGAACCAATCCAAAATGGTGCCTCTGCTGTGTGGATATGGGTGGAAACTTACAGAGCAGTCACCTGCTTCTTCCTCTCTTTTATAGGAAACCCCAAAATTTGCAAACTCACCCCAAATGGGTGAGTAAGCTTCAAAATTGAAGTGTCATTTTGCCAAGTGTCAAAAACTTGGAAAATGACTGCTGGGCTTGCCTCTTAAATAATGTGTGCCCAATTTGTTGAAGTCCAACGGTTGTCACTAAAGGTGACAAAAGTTTTACTTGGACCAGTCAAATCCAAATTGGGGCTGATTCTAAAATTTTGTGGAAGCTAATTAAATTTATTTTATGGTATTTTAATCCGAACCTTTAAGAAGACATAGAGATAAATCACAATAAAAATTGGCGCCAATTGTCAACGGTCACAATGAAACCCAAACCCCATGACCTCCGCCAAGCGATAGATTCCCTCTTCGCCCTCGGCCCCGCAACACAGGACACGTACACCCGTCTAGCGCTCCAATGCGTCCGATCCAATGACGTGGCATCCGCCAGGAGACTCGAAACCCACATGGACGGCCACCTGTACCATCCGAAAGACGCCTTCCTCCACAACCGCATCCTCCATCTCTACGCCAAGCTGGGTGCACTCTCCGACGCCCGCAACCTGTTCGACAAAATGCCCCACCGGGATGTCTTCTCGTGGAACGCCATGCTTTCTCTGTATTCCAAGTTTGGGACAGTTGATGAGCTCCGGAATGTGTTTGATGTCATGCCGATTCTGGATTCCGTGTCATTTAGTACCATTATATCGGGGTTTGTGAGGAATGGGTGCGGAGAGCTGGCAGTGGGGGCTTTTGTTAGGATGATAAGAGAAGGATTTGAGCCGATGGAGTATACCCATGTGAGCATTGTGAATGCTTGTACTCAGTTGTCGGATTTGATGATGGGGAAGCAGGTACATGGGAGGATTCTTACCGGGAATTCGAGGTGTAACATATTTGTTTGGAATGCTTTGATTGATATGTATGCCAAGTGTGGCGAGATTGATCGTGCAAGGTGGTTGTTTGATGGGCTGAGAAGTAAAAATGTGGTGTCCTGGAATTTGATTATTCATGGCTACCTGAGAAATGGACAGCCTGAGAAGTCAATTGAATTGTTTAACAAGATGCAAAATTTGGGTTTGGAGCCCGATAAGTTCACGCTCTCTAATATTCTTCGGGTTCATGTCCAGAAGGGACGTGTTGACGAAGCTCATAAGTTGTTTATGAAGATTAAAGGTAAGGATGAGGTTTGTTGGACGACAATGATTGTGGGATATGCACAGAATGGGAAGGAAGAAGATGCACTGCTTTTGTTTCGGGATATGCTGCGGCAAAATATTAGGCCAGATAGCCATACTCTCTCGAATGTCATCAGTTGCAATGCCAGGTTGGCCTCTTTGTATCACGGCCAAGCTGTTCATGGGAAAGCATTACTGATTGGTGTTCAGGAGGATTTATTGGTGTCTAGCACCCTAGTCGAAATGTACTGCAAATGTGGAGTTACAAAGGATGCTTTGGCTTTGTTCAGTACAGTCCCTTTTAGGAGTGTCGTTTCTTGGAATGCCATGATAAGGGGCTATACACAAAACGGACAAGATTTGGAGGCCTTGCACCTTTATGACAAGATGCTGGAGGAGAATCTGAAACCAGATGGCATAACCTTTGTTGCTGTTCTATCTGCTTGTAGTCATATGGGCTTGGTTGAAAAAGGAAAGAGTTACTTTAATTCTATGAGCGAGCTGCATGGAATGGGACCTACTTTGGATCATTATGCATGCATGGTCAGTCTCCTCGGACATTCGGGAAACTTGGATAAAGCAATTGAGTTGATCAACAGCATGCCTCACAAAGCAAATGATATAATATGGTCCACTGTGCTATCTATCAGTACATTAAGAAAGGACATCCATCATGGAGAGATGGCTGCTGGTCGTCTCGTCGAATTAGATCCCCTCAATGCTCTGCCGTACATCATGCTATCTAACATTTATGCTTCATGTGGATGGTGGAAAGAAGTCGCATCGACAAGAGCTCTAATGCAAAGAAGAAACGTTAAGAAATTTGCTGCCTACAGTTGGGTAAATATTGACAATGAACTGCACAAGTTTGTTGCAGATGATCGAAATCATCCAGATACAAAGATCATTTATGCCGAACTGAACAGCTTGATCAATGAGCTACAGAAAGCTGGTTTTGTTCCTAATACCGGTTTGGTTCTTCATAACGTTGGGGAGGAGGAGAAGCTTGAGTCGATCTGTTACCACAGTGAGAAAATTGCTCTTGCGTTTTATCTGAGCAGAAAGCACCACAGTGTGACACCTATAAGGATAATGAAGAACATCCGTGTTTGTAGTGATTGCCACGAATTTATGAAGTTTGTATCTAAATTCAAAGGGAGGCTAATCATCTTAAGAGATGCGACTAGATTCCACCATTTTGATGCTGGGTGGTGCTCTTGCAAAGACGCTTGGTAATTCTATATTCGGGATCAGCCGAAGTCGTCTCCAAGTAGCCTGTGTTTGGTACGCGAATCCTAAAATGAGTACTGATACAGAGATGGCAGGAACTTTCCTGAGTGTATTCAAAGTAGATGAAGAATGAACTAGAATGAAATTTGATTGTTCTGTTATCAATGCGGATTGCAGGTCCAAAACGAAATTTGATTATTCAGAAGCAGGGTTCGGGTGAACTAAAACGCACCACAGATAATTCGATTAATTAGTGCTTCACAACAATGAGAAATATTTTGAGTGTCAGCACCTTGAGCCAACCATGGGGAAAATGTGAGCTTGATAGTTCAATCTGAAAAATTGGAGGCTAAACTTGGATAGAGAGATCGTATTGAAATGCCAGGAGCTAATAACTGCCAGGTTCGCTTTTGATTCTCTATTTTTGGATGTGCGTTGCTGTCATTCAGTTTGTACATTATGCTGAACTTTGGATGGCTGACTACAACCGATTTGACGTTTCTAATGTCCTTAGGTAGCTATCAGGACTTTCCAGTGAATTCTTACTGATGGTGACCATCATAAACTATTTTCCCATGTGTCTTCACGCATGACTTTATGATGAGCGTTTATCACAAATCTGTTGAAGCTTATACGCTTGCAGGAAGCCTCTTTGATTTGCATCTACGTGAAGTTTAAAGGTACGTCGGCTACGGTTCCATTTTACTCAAAATTGCTTCATCATTTCTACATCAATCAATAAAGTAGCAATACAGTTGGCTTCTGACTTGCATGCTGGCGTTTTTATGCTACCTCACGCTTCGCAATATCTGCTATCAGATGCAAAATTTTAATAGCTCGTGAAGTCCCTTCTGTAGATTCTTTGAAGTTTGAAAAACAACCAGTCCTCCGGGGCATTAACCTGTAGCCATTTTAATTATTCCTCTGCTTAACTCACACATAAGTTATTAAGCATACTTGAAATTTTCCAATATCACACATCATTGTTCTCTTTAAATCATATGGAAGTCATTACTCCTTGAGACGGAATGGGCTGGGATTTTATAACTAGACGATATTTTTCATTTCTCATCAGACTTTCCAGGCTGAAGTCCAGGCTGGGTGTGCAATGGAGGCCCAAGTGATAACATGCGGCTTCATCAGTATGAAATGTGGTAAGCTATTCCTTCCAACATGTGGTATGCTATTCCTTCCAACGTATACTTGGCAACATTTTTCTTTGTTCATTATCGGTCAGGAAAACTGCGAAATCTGGGACGTTAACCTTTTAGTGACGTGATAAATTTGGAACCTATTTGTAGGTCGGTATTCTCACACTGGCATTTGAATGCCCCTGCAGCTAACCCAGAAAAACCAGAAAAAAACTTAGGCCTCATGGAAATCATTCGCCTGAAATAAGGTAGCCAAACAAATTGGGGTCTCTGCTTTTGGCATTATCTCCTGATGATAGTTCCATAATGGTTCTCCTGTCGTAGTGAGTTCATCCTTAAATGTTGTTGGGCCTGGGCAAAAACCAAACTCGTACTTGTTTATAACATATAATTGTTGTTGCAGATTGTATTGATCAATCAAAATGGCCTGACAGATTCTAAATCACAATTAACAGCTTTTTTTTTACATGGGTTGTCATGTATGGACCGATGGCACATTGCCATTTATTTCCGTTGCCATTTCGATGCATAAGTGCATGTCATCTTCTTGCATTATCTTTTGATCGGGGCAAGAACTAAGAAGCGATGTTTTGCTATATCTGAAGCGACCATCGGTAGACGTCATAGCTGCATTGGAAAGCTTTAGGATGAACCAGATCTGAATTAACATTATAACACGAACAATTTGGTTACGGTTCAGCAGATCACAAAGCGTCGCCATCTCGGATCGGGATGGGAGCAAGCTGCAATGCCGTTGGCTGAAGCGCAAAGAGACTTGCCAGTTCCCATGTGCTTTGGTTGTTGGTTGCCTGCAGTGGACACCCACAATCATCAAATTACATTGTACTGGTCCGGACGGACACACTCTGGCCTGTACGTTTGGTTCTGAATTAAGACACATTGGCGTATTATTTTGGAGAACATAAAGACACCAAATCCAACCAACTATACACGAAATTAATATTACCAACACACATACAACGTGCTAATAATAGCACTTGAGGTTGTTGTCCTTTGCACAGAATCCTGACGCGATTTTGTCCCGACATCATGATGGAATAAAAAAAAAGGTTGCGTCTTTTTCATTTGAAAGAGGTTCATAACGTTCCACGAAATTAGTACTTTTTAGGAGGGAGAAAGAAAAATAGGTTCCTTCTTTTTATCTGGACGACTTCGTATAACAAGACATAACAATCCTTTTCCATAATCAGCTCCACCTCTAGATTCGCCTGTTTCCTCAGTTCATATAAGTGTTATTTTCTTAGTATTTCATTGAATATAAACATTTATTAAATTGACTATTTCATATCACAACTCATAATTTTTTATTTTCCGACCAAGATCTATAAAAATGGAACCGGCCATTTTCCAAATCGTCTTGACTTATAACTTAGTTATGAATTTTCCTTTTTTTTTGACGTCGACAAAAAGAGGTAAACCCGTCCCCCGCTTTCTAATACAATAAATTAAATTGATTCCATCTAAAATGATAATAAAAAAAATCCGATTTCAACTTAGGAATGGTATATAATAATTCATTTATTGTAATAACATATACTTTTTAAAAAAATATATAATAGAAAATTTCAAACTCAATTTCTACAAAAGTGATATTTTTTTTATAAATACATATGTTTTTACATATTTGAAAAATTTAAAAATATTTTAACTAAGTATAATAAGTTGAGATTTAGATAATTTGAATATTAAAAAATATTTTTTTTATCATTCATGCATTTATTATTCACAAATTTTATTTTCCTGTTTTGAAACAAATTGTAAACCTCTCTTGTAAATTTAAATGTCAGTCGGTCGAGATAAGGGAGAAGAGGAAGACACGCTTCTCTGATGGATGGGAGAGAGAGAGAAAATGGGGATAGAGGAATAATTCTAATTAATTTTATAATAATTTTTAATTAACTTTAATAATTTTAATGTAATAATTTATGTTAATAATTCTAATATTAATCATTCATTCCATTTGGACATTGTCTAGTTATTTAGACATAATAGAGCATGTCATTTTACCATAACTAACATGTTATTTTGACATAGATGTCATTTAGACATAATTAAATTTGTCATTTAGATATAACTAATTTATCATTTTGATGTATGAACAAATCATTGTCTTGGAGACATCAAGGCAAGAGAGAAATAGAAATTAGAGTCACGATCTTAATGGTCGTCACCGAGTCTGCCATTTATATATAACATGGTCTATCATTTAGATATAACTTAATTTATCATCTTGACATTGGCATATGTCATTGCTATAGAGACATCTAGTCAAGTGGAGATTGGAGTCGGAATCTCATCGATCATATTGTATCTTACTCTATCAGCGTCACCAGCTTTAAAATCCTAGAACATAATATCTTCCCTCTTTGACATTGTTCTTTATTGGTATCAATTTTATTTCGGTTAGAAAAGAAAAAAGTAAAGGAGAAGAAAGAAAATGGAAGAAGAGAGAAAAAAAAATCATAAAAAAGAAAAGTGATGAGAAAGAGAACGGGGATACGAAAGAAAAGAAAGAGATGAAAGACAAAAATAACCCTGATTATTTCTATCGTCAGATCTCTAATGCACATTAACTCATTAATATCGAGGATGAAATTAAATCATGCGAGACCCTTTTATTAGATTCAACACTCAATCCACCCTTGTTTGGTCTAGTGTTATATAGTAAACCCTATATAAAGTGATGTCCTCTAAACTGATAACCTCTCTACATTGATAAATAAATTCTAATCTCGAGTGGAGACTAGTATAAAAAAATGATAATTTTACTATGGTAATAACTTATACTTTTCAGAAAAATTTTGTGATAAATTATGTTCTCAAGTTTTACATAAAGCGATATTTTAGAATAGATATGTATCTTATGAATTTAACAATATTTGAAAATATTACTTTATGATCATTGTCGCGTTGTAAGAAACTAGCTCCATCAAATATAATATTTGTACAATATAATAAACCAAATTTTAGCTAATTTGAATGTAGAGAAAATATTTTTTATTTTTATGTATTTATTATTCAAAATTATTATTTTATTTAAAAAATGTAAATATTTTTTATGTGATAATTTCTCTAAGGTGATATTTTTCATCAATCGCACAGATCACACTTGGTTTTACATGCTACTGAATTTTTCTCTTTGTATCTATTGATATAATAATGGGTATGATTAATGGAGTAAACTATTATTCGATCATTTTTAGAAGATACCAAGAAATTAACTTTTCTAGTAATGGTTACTTTATCCCTTCTAAGATTTCCAGCCGCGTGATGCCTATACTAAATACACCAGGATTTTTCTTTCTTTTATAATTGAGTAATTTTTATATCACTAAGCATATTAACACAGAGTTGCATAGTTCAAGATTAGCCACTACGAAGATAACAAAAGACTTGGATTCTGTTTTGTGAAGATTTTACATAGGTCGCGTTTGCAATCTCGTGTTGCGAGAAATTTGGCATCCGTAGGTAAGGGTGGCCGGTTGTTTTTCTTTTTTCTTTTTTCTTTTTGTGAAAGACTTACATTTTTTTAAAGGAATCTTTTATCGTTTGTGACGTATTTTTTCAAAGATTATACAATTACGATAGGTGCAAAGTCTCTCATAATTGTGCAGTATAGTGCGAACCAAATCTTCTCTTAAAGCAACGATCCCAGCAAACTATGAAAAGTGGTAGTCTAAAAATTTCCTATGCACCAGCTCACTCCTTACCAAGAATTTACTTTTGGAATAACATATCTTATCTACATACAAAAAATGTTTTATTGGCCAGGACAACAGGAAACTGGAGGTCGTATTCTGTGGACAAATCCTGTCCGAGACTGTAGACGCCGCATATCCTCACTCACCGTCCCATGTTATTATTTCCCCTTTTCTACCAATAATTCCATGGGAAAAAGGCAGATCGTAGCCTAAATTAGAATTAAGATGCCACCATGCACCACCTTTATTGTACATATAGAATATGATCCTCGTCTTTAAATAATAACGACGATGATACCCACTTAGGTCGGCAGTCGGCAACTCGCCATACGACCATCATCCGGGCCTACGACGACTGGTCGTCCTTGATGGAGCAAATATTAATGAATCTATGTGTTATTACGTCGAATTCTCCTGTCATATTCAGTCGACATTCTTTTTCCAACCATGAATGTGCAGATCTCTCTTTCTTCGTCGTGTTTCTCCAGCTGTGGTTAGATTTTTTTTTTCAAATATGCATTCTTACGTTATAATTATGAGATTTAACTATAACATATCCCATCAAACAATGAGAGGAAATTATGCGCTAGCCGTGGTTCATATGTGTTACATCGTTGAGAGTTGATACGTTATAAGGGCTTAGAAGAAAGGATAAATTACCCTCAGGTCCCTGAGTTTTGTCACAATTTGTGGTAGGGTCCCTGGTTAATTTGATTTAGATATAGGGTCCCTCTTTTTAACTGAAATATTGATATTAAATCCCTGGTCACCGGAATTAGAATTTGGTCCAACGAGGAGTCATTGAAAAAGACTTTATTGCCCCTCTGGTTAAACTTAAGCTAAAGGAAAAAAAACCTCTTTTACCCGTTACTTTTAAATATAAATACCTCCAATTGTTGACAAACCCTAATTTGTTGCCCAAAATTACCCCAATCGTCCATCTTCTTCCCAAATATTCTTCTTTCTCTCTCTCTTTGATAGGGTCGAAGCTGGATTTATCATGGATAGGGGTTGGACGTGAGGGTCAAAGCTAGAGGTCGGGTCGAAGTTGAAGCTGAAGGTTGGGTTTGTGCCAAAGCTGGAAGTCAGGGTCTGGGAGTTCGA